>VZTR01013758.1:199638-215192 GCA_013400775.1 Chaetops frenatus | reverse complement strand
AAACAACCCACACAACATTGCAACTTATTCATCACTGACCTTGCTGAATTAATTCACCTGTCCAGAAATATTTTTATAAACACATTAATAATGAATGTTACATTGTAAAAAATACATGAATGGGCTACATCACAAAAAGGTTATCAAGTAGCACATGAAATCAGAGACAGACTGTATTTTCAGACTTAAGCTCAATTCAGCCTGAATTTTTATGTTAATTCACATATGACAGAGGAAGAAAAAAGAATGTGGAAAAGATGTTGCTGTGAAAAGTTACATATTAAACTTTTTAAGCCCAACTACTTTTCCAATTAAAAAAACTACAAGTGTCATCTTTGACAGACAAAAATCAACAGTATATGATTGATTCTCTATAGCTAAAAATATAACGATGAATTTTAAAAAAATAAAAAACAAAAACAACACTTCAGCACCATCCTGGATGTGGCACAAGGCATATTATCCTGACAGTAAAGGTTCTCATGGAAACCTATACTATCTCACTTACACTGACAGCTCAGTTTTACAGTTAAATAAGGATTACATAAATCTTAGAGACCAAAACAAACCATTATCAACTTCTCACAATGAGAAGGTGGTGAGACAAATGAAGCACAACCTTCACAGTAGCAAACTACACATTTTGACACATATCATTAAACAAAAAAATTAACCAGTTTATTATATTTAACATATTTACAAAATAGTACAAATTAAAGTACTGTAACTCCATTATTGCATGACAAAAAAAAACTCCATACAGGCAAAAGGAGCACATGAAAGAGACGCTCCAGAATATTCAGGAAGTCTTTGGTACTCAAAATATAGTTTAAGATGCAGCATTAACTCAATCAACACAGGGCATTAAAACCAGACAATGATATGTAGATTTATTCCACGAAAGTAAAGTTTACCTATGGCTTTCATTCTTCTTAAAGGATGACTACTGGACTCAGGAATTGCTTAAAAGCTTTCTAATATTTTTAGGATGGAGAGAATACTTAAAATGATTCTAAACCCGAGCTGTTGAAAATGACTGATATATTTTTCAACTCGTACTGAATTTAACTGCCTCTTCCCAGAACTGTATGACAGTAAAGCACTAAACACTTCACAGACCTAGAGCCTATTCCTTTACCTCTTAAGCAGACTGGGAAAGAATCATCTTTTTCTACTTAAGGCATATAGGATTAAGCTCACAATAGACAATCAAACTGCATGGCAAAACATGATCAGAGACGGCATACTCTAGCCTACACTGCTGTACACATCATTTACAAAATTTTTATGCATCATCTACATATTTACAAATGCTCTCAATTATTCCATCAAGTAATGTACTCAACACAATCACAGTTTACATAATTTTGAGGTAAATCCTTGGGAAGTTAGAGCATCGAGAGAATTTCATTTGCAAGGCTGAGTCTCTCAAGTCAAGTTTCTAATGAGAAGCTCCTCTCTTTCCCCTGGTCACACAGCACTCTATGCCAGGTGCAGAAGATGGGTGAGATGGTTGCAGAGATGAAGGGGATTTTTGTGACTCCTCTGCGTTGTGCTTGACCCTCCTTGATGGCCAGGAAAGACCAGAGAGAAGCAAAGGATCCTGGGGACAGCCAAAGAGAAACTCAAATATGTACTAGCAGATCCTGTTCTATGGACTAAGGGTGGAGATGATGTTGCTTGTAGACTGGAAAAACACTGCAGTGTTAAATGCTGCAGTGTCAGTGCACACTAATTGCAAGACGTCAACAGAAAAAGGGGACAGGCAAAAGAGAGGATGTGGGCCTGGACAAAACAACTTCATTTAAGAGCTTGAATTTTTTTCAAGCTTTCAAGCCAGGTTTGACATTACTTAAATATTCAAAATTGCACGTCTGAAGACATGACCCACATTTATTTTAGCTTATAACTACTTTTTTGCCTCTTCATAAATGCATTAAACACTGTCTCACCAAGACGTGGACACCACTTCACAAGTCTTGGTCTTTCACGCTGGCTAACCTAGACACATTTGGGGATGCTGAGAACACTGCAACAACGTAACTCCCTCATTCAACTGCCATTATCATCCCAGGCAACAAGGAAAGGGCAGAAAAAAATTTGCAAGTTGCATTTGCATTCACAAAAGGTGACAGAAACTCCTGTCTAACTAGGAAAAGACAGTATTACGTTGAAAGCATCGAAGTTCATCTGAATTAATCAAGAGGTTAAGATAAACACTTTTGTTCTTGAGAAATTACATCATCTTGCATTAGTATTTTCTCCTTCAGAATAGGTCTGTAATATTTATTTAATGTTATTGCTGAAAACTTTCAACTCATCTTGTCATGACTATCCCCCAGTTGCACTCTTATTGTCAGCTGCTTAAGGCTTGAGATGACAACAAAAGGATCCCAAAATTCAACTTTGTGGGTGTTTTTTAAAGCAATACCTCATCACTACATCTTTTTAGAATGTCTTAAAACAGATTGTTAGAAGATTTAGGCAGGACCTCCAAGTAGCCAGTTAAGTAATTATATATGCATGAATGCTACTCATATTTATTGTATATTTCCTTCAGAATGTTTTTATGAGTGTAAAGTGGTTTGTAAGTTGATAAATAAAGTAGTTTGATGTCTCAAGACAAGTCTGCTGACTGTACTTTATGCCCACTGGAATGACTGAAATCTGTTTTCTACATGCAGTGATAAGGGATAATAAGCCTTCACCTCCTTGAACCATCACAGATGGTACAAGCAGAGAAGAGAAACGTTAAATACTCAGCCATTGCTAGTACTCATGGTGTAGTACGGGGTGAAATGAAGAGGAACAAAAAATTTTTTTTTCCAGACATCTTCTGGGAAGGTGAGGGCTCGACTTTGTACTGATCTGCAGGGACAGCAAACTAGCAGCTTGTTTCTTGCACAGTTCTGGGTAAGGTAATAATCTGTCAGCCCAAACTTCTGTATAAATCCCAACATTAAGACTGGAAGGTTCAGACAGACAAAAATGTTGCTGTTCAGATACTTAACAAGACCAATTAAACATTGAAGATATAAATTTTTACAATCCCTGAAACTGCTGGTCAGCAGAGGATAGTTTTTAATTCATTCGTCCTCTTCAACGTAAGTTGATGGAAACCAGCCCACCTAGAAAGGGGAAAAGCAGAACAAGATAATACATGAGATGCACAGGGGTTTTTTTAATGGCTGAGCTAGGCACAACAAGGATGGGTCTGTTCAGTAAATATATTAATAGGATTACAAAGGTAAATTTGGCTGACCTGACAGTCAGAGTAAGTACCCTTAAAAATAACTTGCAGATATGACAATTTGGAGACCAATATCCTCCCCCCAAAAAATCTAAACCACATTTGCCCAGACCGGCAGTCTAAAAACTCAGGAAAATGCCAAGAGTGGAAGTAATTTTAGTACAGGCAGGATGCTGTTATTTTTTGAATGAGGAGTTAAACTTTTAACAGGCTCCAGTGGGGTCCAGGGAATCCTCTTATAAAGGAAACTGTGACTGATTTGACTGCTTTACATGGAGTTGAATTCCACTGCTGTCAAAACAGGTGTTACATATGATAGAATTAGACAGCAGAGTCTAGTGTCCTCCACTTCAGAAGTTATAAAGTTACCTACACTCTGAAATTAATGATGTGCCAAATAAGGATTATGTAAGACATACAGTGATGCAGTGTCATATATTTCTTATTTTATGTATTTGCTTTAGGTTTTTTCAGATTTCTTTATACCTATAATCAATTTAACATGCATGAAAGAATGCAAAACCAAACCTAGAGCATGACTAGAAGTGGTGACTGCAGAAATTTTTAGACTACCTTGCCAAAATATAAACTCCAGAGGTGAGTTTATAACATCAAGTCCAGGCTATGAAAGTTACCAAGGAATGCTAGCATGTAACAGGGCATCCTTTAGAATGTGGGCAGCTGCATTACCATGGGTTGTTCAGTTTTCTTCGCATGTAAAATGTACATAGCATGATGGGTATTTCTTCTGCTTCCCTATTTCTTCTGGTCTAACTGACTATTTACTAAGCTTTAACCATTTAACTTTAACATAACCAAGCTCATGTACACAATAAAAAAGGTTCTCCAAACCGCATAAAGCAGTAAGTCCGGACATCCACTTCAACTGCACTTGCAACTATCATTTCCAGCTTCCAGACAATCTACATTCTTCCACCTCCCATTCCTTGACACTGCATCTCAGCACTTCAGACATAGAAATAGCAGTCTCAAATGCTTCTGACTAATCTGCAGTGTAAGGCACTAAGCACAGATTGAAACAGTAAACCCTTTATAGGTCAAACTGAAACTTCACTTCCAAGTCTCAGAGTGGAGTGTAAAGTGAGATCATAAAAAACCCTGCTAAATATGTCACTTCATGTGGGCCACATTTGTAGAGGTCTAAGAAGCAGCCTCCTACAAAAAGGTGGCTGATTCCATTGCACTGTAGTCTGGCAGGAAGATGTGGGAAATCATTCTGTGGTAAAGTGCTAAACAGAGCTTCACAGCACCAGGAACCTGACCCCAAATATCTGTGTGCAAAAAGGTTTAAGAAATGTCAACTCTAGCAGTGCTATTAATCCTGGTTATTTTCCAACCATATAACCTTGCTGAAATATTCAGCCGGGTAGGTCGTATTAAAAAACCAATAATTTAGATGCTGGGAAAGCTACTTAGCAAGAGTTCTGCCTGGCTCCTATGAAACAAAGATGAGAATGTGCTCCATCTTGTGAATTTAAATACAGAGTGTAGGAACATACTTTTTTTTATTTACAAAATCACTGTCAGTGAGGGCAGGAACAAACACAGGAAAGGAAAAAAAATAGCCTTACTCTTCCGTTCACTTCACCTCTCCACCAGCCATTGGCACTCATCTTGGTATAAATTTTGACAACATCCCCTTTCAGTAAGGACAGCTCTCTCATGTCTCGTGCACAGAAGTCATACCTGGCTATGGCAATGCCAATCACCTTTGGGCTCAGCACTGAAAGGAAGCAGATGGTGGTATTATTAATGTTGGTTAAATGAAGGCTACCAAGCTACTGTAAACAGAAATACTGTAAAATATAAAACAAGGATTCCACAGCAACATACACTAGCATTCATTTTATGCAAAACATCTGCACTACAAAGATCTGGAAGATTTACATATTGGTGCATGGTGTAAAAGTTGAAGTGATTTTCTACGATTTTTCGAATAGTTTTCTTTATTTTTAGAAAAAAATCAAACTAGATGAGCCATAAATAAAATATTCCCCACCCTGAGACTGCTAAATACATTTGCAATTATTTTATTCTTGTGCTTCATAATAAAACTTACTGCCAGTTATATGCATCAACATATTTTACAGGTCGCTAATTTCTTTCCAAAAGAATTATTAGCATTTACAGTTGATTTAACTTTAGACCTCTAATGAAGCAAAACAAACAGAATAAGGTGCTGTTCTTTCAAAAAACAACTCCCAAGTTAAATATTAATGCACTTAAAACTGGAAGCTAACATCAGCATGAGCAGAAATGTACAACCTTTCTACAGGAAATTTCCATGGATCATTTGTCACAATCTGCATTACTATTGACTGATGGAAATCTATTCTTTTCAGGAGTTTACTCTATAAATCACCAATGAATTTGTTCTATAAAATTAAGGTTCAGTGAAATTAATACTTCAAAGTTTTAAGGAACATCAATATAGAAGAACTTTGCCAATGTAAAGCTCAGACATTTTAAACAATAAAAAAATCATTTAAAAACCTGTAAAAGCAAAGGTGCAAAAAGCCTCACTTCGAACACCAACCCCTTTTTCCAAACAGTTTTACAAGAAATTATGTTTCCAACCCTGATGTAGAATGTCCAAATTTGCAGAAGAAATTGTCAACTGTTCCAGTGTGCGGACAATGAGAGGCGAGTAGGCATGGCCTAACAGATAAAAGACCTTTGACTTAATCATTTTAGAAAGAACATCTACTACTCTACAGCATTTTGTAGTTGGATTATTTGGCCAGAGCATTTTTTAGCTTTTTTTTTCCCCATTAATGCCACTGTTTTCCTATGTAAATCACTGTAAGAGGAGTTCAGGAGCACAGGCAAGCTTCCTTTGGAAAGATTTTAGAGGAACTAATATGATCATGATGGATGATTTGATATAATGTACACAGAATCGTCTCTGTCCTCAGAACCCTTTCACATTTCTTAAAAATGCCCAATTTTCATTAGGAAATGCCATTAAAATTCTAGTTTAGCAATGCCTTCAACAATGTAACACTAAAAATTCACAGCTAGTTGCCTTTAATTTAAATCAGAAACCCAAAACAAGGCAAATGAGCTGGGAAATCTTAATAGTTCAGTTCTGCTTGTGCTTAAGTTTTCCTGACACCACTGGGTCATAGATACATAATGGTATTAAATACCTGAAAATTACTCTATGTTCAAATACTTTCAACTTGAAGAGAAAATACAAACAATTTATTTTAAAATAACAAGGAATACTACATTTAAAATACTATTAAATACATTACAAAAATGGAATGCCTAAAAAACAGTTTTGACAACAGATTATGCCCTAGTTGCTATCACGTCACTGAAGTTTAGTCCAACATTCCTGACTGCTCATGGAGAGTATGCTTATCAGACACTCAATAAATTATGCAAAGGATGCCATTTAGCAGAGAACCAGCCTCTCAATTTATTGCTTATATTGATGTTGCTAAAACCTAGGTGGTATATGAAGCACATTAAATCTCAGAGATGCTTTTTTTCCCCTCTTAGCCAGTCAGATGTAGATGCTACTTGTTTAGATCCTGACATGAATTTAATGTTCTGTACCTTATCAGCATTGCAGCAATCAGTTTTACAGGGAAAGAGCACAGCATGGGCAGCAATTGTTTTGGAGAAGGGAAAAAAAAGAACAGTTACTGATGGGAAGGTCAGTAACCATTCACAGGTGCGCAGCAGTATCACTGGCAGATTTGAAGAAGCATTGCAGGATGGAAGGAGTGATTCTGGGGAGCAGGGTGTAATTTCAGATACTAGAAAGAAGATAAAGGGGCAAGGGAAAAATACAGGAAGCAAAGATAAACAAATTTGGGAAAATGGGGAAGAAAAGAACTAAGAAGGGAAGAAATGCACAGAGGAATAATAAAGATGGAAAGGAGCAAGAAAAATTAGGATAGAGAAGAAAGAGGAGCACATCTGGGAAAAAGGAGGACTTTTAACTCTTTTTTCAAGTCACAAAGCAGAGAGGAAAAGGAGAAAGAAGCAAGAGAAATCAAAACCATATATCTTCAAAAGTCTTGAGGCAGAAAGTAGCAGAATTTAGATTAATTTAGAATCCAAGATCCATATTTTCAAATAAAAGTGAAGCTCATGATAGGAAATATATAAAAGGAAGCCAGATGAGTGATGGAATACAGGAAAATGACAGTGCTAATTTTGGAAAAAAAATATTAACCATATCTCTCTGCTGACACAGTCACAAAAACAACTTGAATAGAAACTATCAGCCCTGAATCCCAGTTAGTGCTCTCCCAGGATAAATAAAACTTGAGGGAAGACAACACATGGAAAGGACATCTGTACAGATGGGAGAAAGAAGGACACTGAGTGAAGGACAGAAAGAGGGTAGCTACAGGAAGGATGCAGAGGAGAACGGGATTTCCAGCAGAGATTGATGGAAAGAGAGGGCCTAACAGGTGGATGAATGTGAATGAGAAATTAAAGTGGGGGGAAGATAAAGTGATAAAAAAGAAAATAAACAGTTGAAAAAGCAGTAATAAATAACCCTTGTGTATTAGGAAGGAGATACTCAAAGAACTAGCTGGAACTAGAGCCTGAAATCCAAAGGAGTTGAACAGAAAGTAGAAGTGTGAATGAGAAAAATACGTTCTTACTTAATCTGGCCTTTCCTTCTGCAAACAGAAGATGATGACTACAGGGAACTATAATCAGCTTTGATTTACACTGGAGTATGTTGGACACTGACAGTGAAACAGATGTGCTGCAAACAAATTTTAATACTAGTTTGAGCCACTGATGTTGCATCTAGGGTGCAAACAACAGAGGTTCCCTGTGATGACAGCAGGCTCGTCTAGCTCACATGCTTGAATTCCATGAAGGTCAATGTACTATTATTAAAGCTGTGAGTACTTGTTTCTCTCTCCCTGTGCTCTGGCCTACTCATAAATCTGCAGCCATTGCCCTGAGGGTTGCTCCTGTGTATTAGTTTCCATGCTCCTTGAAGCCATGTACATTTATTTGTACATTGACTGTTTCACCAAACCCCAGTGCTGTTACCCAGGCACAGGCAGCACCTTCAGTAGTGCTCAGCAGCCAGCTTAACCTTCTGTGTTACCAACTTCCAGATCAGCAGAACTGAGCCAGCTCTGCAGATATTTTTGAAAAAAATATCATGAAATAAGTATTTGTTCTTTTAATGTAGGCATATTATTTGGCTGTTTTTAAGAAGAAGGTTTAACTACAAACATACAAAGCAGTGCAGCTTAGCAATCAGAATATAATAGGTAGATAAGCCTTAATTACGCACTGCAGATCAGTATTTTTCTTTAATATTTTGTACTTGTGTAACAAAATACTTAAACTAGCATATTGTGATATGCAAGACATTGAATCCATACCTACTGTTACAGTTATTAATGAGTTTTCTGATACAGCAGTTTTTCATATGAAAAAAAAAGGAATGTCATTATAATTTGTTGAAACCACATATGGGAATATATGGGAATGTGTGATAGGGTTAAAGTAACTGAGTCTTGATTACTGTTCTATCACTTCAAAGTTTTGTTCTCATGGAACAGATACCAGTTTCAGTAAGAATGGATTTTGTCAACTGGGCAGCTGAATGCAAGATGTCCTCTCCTATCCTTGCAGAAAACCTCACAGTATTTACCTTGAGCAAAGAGCTAAAGCTTAACTCCTCCATGTTTCCAATCAGGTGAGGGCTTCAGGAAGTCCAGCTGAGTGTTGTGACCACAGGGCAAACAGCTACACCAAAATGGCTTTCTACTCATCTCTTCTACAGACGTGTCCCTTTATAAAAGCAAATGTCAACTGGAAGAGCACCTTCTAGCTTGGATTCTCAGTCATTGTTGTAACTACTGAAAGGAAGTAAAAGTACCTGCCCCAAAAATATCCAATTGTACAGGCACAGAAATGGAAGAAACAATTGAGGGGCAAAACATCCAAGTGCAGTCTAAGACATGGAGACTGAAATCCCTGGGGTGAATCAAGAGAGGGGTCATCAGAGATGCTCTCAGCACAAGTAAGTGCAGTAACCATTCTACTACTGAGCTGCCACCTACATCTGTTTCCCCTCAAGAAACTATGGAAAGCCCCAAGAATCCTTCTCAGAGCACTAAATAATCTAAGTAACTTCTGTGAGGCAGTGGTAAAACATACTGCCCACTGAGATCTTGACTCCATCTGCATTTGTGCAGGCTGGACACCTCTCTTCCCCAGTGCAAAAGCCAGCCCCAATCCTGATCTGCACAAGCCAGGCAGTGTCCTCCAGCCCTGTACACACAGGCTGGCCAGTGTAATGTGAGCATCTGCTGCATTCTCCTCATCAGCAGCTCCTTCCATGTGCTCCTCACAGGCATTCACCTTTCTACTGGCAAAATTCCTCTTAAGTTGTGCAGCAGTGCAGTTCACCTCTTTGCAGACCAGATCTTAAGAGATCAGAGCAAGTCACACCCATACTGATGCACTGACTGAGGCTACCAATGGGAGCTAAAATACTTTTAGCATTTTTATGCAGTCACTTAGTTTGAAATGATTGCATCTATTAAAACCAGAGATGGTTAAATGGAAATAAAGAAAACAATATTTAGAAAACAGATGGGCAAAATTAATTAACAATGTTTATGCAGAATTTAAAGAAAGCATACTCTACAAAATAACTACTATATTCTAAGATGCTACTGCAGTGTGGTTTGCTGCAGGGATGGGACGAATATATTATCTACCAACAAGCAGTGGGATTTCCATGTTGGTGCATTTGAACAAATACATTAAAAATATATAGCTCATAGATGTCAACTGCATAGCAAATAAACAGTCAAGCGGTCACTGATGGAATCTGCTGCAACTATTGAGCTTTGCAATACCTATTCAAGCTGCTTGTTGCAATAAGCAGTAATAATTCAAAAGTTTAAGAGTTTGATTTTTGTTACAATTCAAGAACAGCATGCAATAACTCAGTTTTTGGAGTTAGAGAAGAGCTGAAGTATTAGATTCGTCCCTTCCCTCACCTGCTGCACACAGAAACAACAGAAGCAAATTTAGAAGAAATATAAAAGCAGTAAAGCAGTACCTGACCAGAAAGGAGTGGAGGAAGGGGGAACAAAGCTGTAGTCTGGAGGAGTTACAAAAGAAAACCCACAGAACAAAGAAGGGGCTTAGAGGAAAAAAAAGAGAAAAAGAGAAAAGCAAAAGAACATTGAAATATTGGCATAAGATTTAAATAATAGTTTTTTAACTATATAATTCATTGATAATAAGGAAACTAAGCTTCCCAACTAAGGATGTCTGCAAGGAAATTGACGGTAATAACTAGAAAATTTGGATCTATGATTTCATTTTTAACAATTGCATTTTTCAAAGAGTAAAGTAGGAAGAAGCCACCCATTTAGGGTTTCAGAGAAGCAAATTGTAACTGCAGCCTCTTGCAAGTATTTTCAGACTTAACAAGAGTTTTTTTTAATTCTTTGTGTGCCCCATTACAAAAGCAAGAACTCATGCATACATAAATCCTCTTGAGCCCAGCAAGACTAGTCACATGCCCTTAATTAGGATATAGTCTAAGTTGACCTGGAGTCCCACATTATGGCATGGGAAAAAAGTGTGCATTTTGGCCTGGTAATCATTAACATCAATAGCAATTCCCCAGCTAAACTACATCCTCTAAGGCCCAAACAGTACTGCTCATAGTCACAGTTTCCCCAACTTGCAAAAACCCCTTGAGCAAGCCAAAAAAGCCTACGCTTGGCCCAGGTAGAACCAGCACATCATCCTAAGTCCCTACAGCAGCTTCCTTGGGTGAAAGCCACAGGTGATCTTGCTCTATTTCTAAATTAGAGGCGATGTACTTTTAAATGTAGAAATTAGGTGAAGTGAACTAGAATTGCTTCAAGTGAAACTACAGTTTATTAACCCTGTTCTCACATTTTGTCCTCTTTTGAAGAGGCAAAAAATATATACAGTGTGCATGTCTAATAGAGTTGGGATCTTTGCTCCCAGCCATGATTTGGAAAGGTACATCCATCTCAACCTGATAAATGATAATGCAACCTCTAGATTATAGCTAATAATATCTGTAATTCCTGAACAAGAGTTTTCCTTCAAAAAGTAGCAGGGTTATATTTATCACTTTCAGCTGCTTCTCTGAATTTATTCTTCTGACTACACATGAAACAATAATTTTGCCTAAAAGGCTACTTGCAGGAATGATGACCAGAATGATTTTATGCAAGAAGGCATGGCGAAGGTAATGATAAAGTTTTGTGCATCTTACCTGGATCACAATAGATACATTTGTGACAAGCATAAATAAAATAAACAGGACTGGTACAGTATTTTAAAATCCATAAACCATGGGTTTAGAAAAAAAATAATCCTACAACATAAACCAAGAGCATTTTAGGTTAGTGTCTCATAGGACAAGCAAACCATGCTCCAGGGCCTCTTAGACCTTTAAACTCCCTTCTGATCCTTCACAGTGATGATCCTTTCTCCACCTGTAACACTGAATGGACTATCTGGGATGCACAAGAGGCTTCTTTATACTGGAGACAGTAAGCCCAGGTGACAGCTCTGTGGGGAATTGGGCTACACACACCAAAAGGGCCACCTGACTCCAAAGCAGTGCCCATTCTTTGAGGCAAACACCTGCCTTTATTTGTCCAGGAGCACAATGGCAGAGTGGAACAGCAGCACACAGGAACACAGCCAGGTTAGATGCTATATGGGGGTGTGGCTGATCCCTAACTAAGCAGATTTTAGCCTAATTTTTCTCTCTCATCTAGGTGGAGGTTTGGTTTTATCTGTCAAATTCTGGACAGGTGAACCTATGTGGGGCAAGGAAATCCTACTAGATTTCTAGAGATAAATGGTCCATTGTGATGATAGGGGGTTGGTGTTGGCTTTTAAGCAGAAAGGCTGAATTCTTTTGATTCCCTAAGAGTTGGGATGATCCCTATTTTGTTTTACTTTACTAACAGATACCTTTATACAGTTAATGCATTAAGCAGTAGGATATCATAACTAGTTATTATACCTACTCCTAATTAACCAACTAAGAAAAACATCACTCAAGCAGTACTTGCCTTCAGGATTTATGTTGCTTTAAAATCTAAATTTCATAAGGGCTCAGATTGCTCCAAATGACTGTGCCCTACATCAGTAAATCGGAATACAGTGTCATTATTCTAGTCCACAGAGTAATGTCCACTTTTCTTCCCTTTTTGCCTTTATTTCATTTACTGGTTGATCATTCCTGTAATCTGATATAAGTATTAGTCTTTTTCTTTGTAGCAAAACAAAACTTGATCATACTGTGTGTCTAGAAAAACCTAAGACCTGAAAAATTAAAAAGAAAGAATATATCATTTCCCAAAAAATATTCCCAATTGACTTAAATTTCTCTTAAATTTTGTCTGCTGACAAAAGTAAATATCTGACAGCTTTTACAACAACATTAAAAGTGTAGAATGAATACCAGAACATGGGTGACTTCTGCAAGACCAGGAAACTGAAAAGTTCTAATCCAAGTGGGAAGCCAAAAATTGCAAAGACAAAATAACCATCCCACTAAAGTAGATTTTTATTCGAAAAAATTATTCTAAAAATCAAGTAGATGCTGAAGCAAGAATCAAATACCCTGAAAATGTAAGAAGCTACAAGGTGACTTATTATGATTCATATTAGAAAGAACAAGTTAAATGAAATACCATTTGTTTTTCTTTTCCCATATGGGTAAATGAAAACATGACAAATACCAAAAAAATTAACATACTCCTTTCTCACTCTTTTCTGGGAATAAAGTCAATTGGTATTGCCATTCAATTTCACAGCAGCAGAAAATGATACAACTCAGTCAAAGTCTGCAGTTGTTCAACTAATGTTTTTTAAAAATACTTTTCCCATTTATTCTGTCAGTTATATATCCTAAAGATCAGCTGTTTTGAAAAAAAAGCTGATGTATTTTCAAAAGATGGCTTCATTAAAAAGTCCAGATATGTGAATAGTATAGAGAAAAATACTGTGGTAAACCCAATCCTTCTTTAAGTCAGCTCCAAACTGTCAAAGCCCAGTAGCTTCAGCTTCAGTGCTGAGCAGTTGCAGATTGAAAAAATACGGGAAAGTGCCCCTCTCTCTCTCCAGCTACTTTGCCTGGCTTCCTTCCAACAACTGTTTTTCTTGCACTTGGATTACATGGGAAGAGATCAAAAAAATCAGCTGTGTGGTGGTCCTCAATGAGGGGTGTGAAGTAAACTCTAAACTCCATGTCCAACTGCTGCCCCACAACTTATTTGCTTCCTCTACTAAACTGCAGCCTAAAGTTTCTCAAATTCTTTCTAAATGCAGCCCAGCAGGGTTCACGCAGCCTAAATACAAGGCTTTTCTTAGGTCAGCTTGGTAAAAACGAACAAGACAGCTTAAAAACCAAGCAGAGTGATCCACAAATGGACTGTTAATCATGGACATTTTGGTTAAACAAACAAAACAAAACAAACAAGGAAACAGTAATAAATAAACAACCACGCTCATGGGGACACACTTTACTGTCCAGTCCTTTAAAGGAAGTGTCATTCAGAGTCAATCTAGATAAAGCAGCAGAATTATTGAAATCTACTAGATTTTTACATGAGAAGTTTGAGAATTAGAAAGGTGTTTCAGGTCAGTTTGGTCTAAGACAAAACCTGCAGTTTCCACCAGCACAGTTTGTAGCATTAAAGGGCTGATAGGTATTGTAGCAGAGATGCTCTTCCTCATCCCCCTGACGAAAACAAGAGCATCCCTCAGTCATTTTTCTTGCTCTCCCATATACTGCCTAAAAGATCTTGTAAAAGATGATGTTTTCATTTGTATGATGACTGAAGTTAATGAGGATGTACCATAAATCTTGTATCCTGTAAACCAGGAAATGATTGAGCTCTTGCAGAGTAAGAGGTTGCTGGACAGTATAGATACATTCTAACTGGCCCAAGGGAAAAAAAAAGAAAACAATCTGGTTCTGCTCACAGTCAATAATAACTCAAACAAATGCAAAGTAAATCTAGTAGGACATGTCCTCCCAATAGTTAAAGCCTCAATGCAGTGCAGAGGCAAGGGATGAGGAAAGCACAAAAGATGCCAAGAGAAGGAGAGAAGCACAGGGAGCCCACGAGCTGAAGGGAGAGGAAAGAACAGGGCAGAGAAATTCACCAGGAATGGACATGAACAGCACAGAGAGGAGACAACTGACACAAGTCCTGAGAAGCAGTGAAGGAGAACAGAAATGGCAAGAAGATGAGTTGGGAGGTAGAGACAGCAAAAGAAATGCCAGAGCCACACTGGTTTCTTACAATCATTTGTCCTACATTATCTTCACTTGAATTAGGAGAGGAAGAAAGCCTCCCAAGTTATAGAAATATTATGGAACAGCTCACAAACAGAGCAAATGAAAGTAAAAAAGTCACTACCATCATCACAAAGACTAGACTGGACTTTCTGGGCTTCCACAGCAGTCTTCATATTATAAAAGTCCCTGTTATTTTTTATTCTCCTCTTACTACCTGTTACAGTACAAAGATGCAGCCACTGTCTGCAAAACAGCAAATCTAGTATTTGCTTTGCCAGAAAGGTTATATACTTTCCAGAGGCCAGCCATGTGGTAGGTTTCATCATTAACATTGAGCTTGTCCATGTCCTAAAAATCATGTTAACTTCTACTTAAATTCTAATAGCTTAAATACAGGGCAGCATATGCATTGCAAGCCTTCTCAGTTTATTTCTAAACTTCACAACATTTAAACTGCTACTTACATTGCACAGTAGTACATTAACTTTCAGACGCTTAGCAAGGGAACACTAATAAACATTCAATGTTAAAAAACACACATAAGATAACTATGATACAATAAATCTAATTTTTTTTTTGACAACATTTGATATTACTGAGATGCTACTTCATAGGGCTATGCTACAAGACTGATTTATTTAAATCCCCTTTAAAGGATTAGAAATTGTCACAGATATTAACACTTGTAGCTGCATATATGCAAATTTCTTAAGAAACTAGGCAAGATGCAGTTTAATCTCTCACCAGCATGTCTAATAGATTTTTTGAATAACAGGGAGATTTTAAGTTTGGCAGCAAGACAAGCTTGCTTGACATGTTTATAAATCTCGTGGCAGATCTGAATCTGCTCAGCTTCAAAAAATCCTAGCTAAAAGCATTGCCATAGTAATTGGTTATAAGTCAAAAATGAAAGATGAAGATGCTCCAAGATGCTTGTTCTTTTAATATATATATATATATATATACACA
>VZTR01013758.1:176502-198627 GCA_013400775.1 Chaetops frenatus | reverse complement strand
TTAATAAATAAATAAATAAATAAAACACCACCACAACAGCACCACAAAAAGCTACCAAAATGTTTAGGCTATAATAGCCTACATCAGTGATACTTTAATTCCAGACAAACAAAAATTACTCTTAAATTATTTAGCCCTATATCTAGTACACAAACCCTAAATTCTTGCCAACAGTCTTGGGATTATTTTCTGAGCTCTGGAGCACTTCACTCTCCACACTGTGAGCTGTTGAGTACTCTGAAACTTGCAAGGCAGAGGCCAATGCTAAGTAAAATGTACACCTGCTTTTAGCAGTTTATAATCACAGGCACTCCAAATAAGCAGAAAAACCATGAGACTAAGAATGCTTTGGGCTTTGCTGTCTGGTATCAGCACATCATACAAGCTACAACATCAGCAAGGAAATTTTACTCCCATATCATCACTGAATATCCAGACATTCAAATTGCCAAGGCAACACTGTGTGATTTGTAAGTAAGCAGCATTCAAAGCAGGATTTCTGGATAAATGGAAAATAATTAGTATGAAACTTTTGTTATCTTTTTGCACAGGGTAAGTCTGTAAGAATTATCTTGTTTGGTAAAGGTAATTAGAATTCTAAATGGACAGATTATGTTTGTTGGCAAAATAAGTAAAATGGTTTTGAACTGAGGAAAAAGATAAAATCACTTCATGCCACAGATTCAGTTACTTTTAAAGCTTAGGTTTTAATTCTATTCTTCCACGAAGACAGTGGACTCACAACTGGCCTCTAAAACACAAATTGCACAAACCACAGTAGCAAGCTTACAAACAGATGAGTAAGGTAAGCAGACCGTGCCAGCATGACTGGGGCTCCTCAGGAGCCTGTAACATTTCCCTGATTCACAGCAGCAGCAGCAGCACTGACCTTTCACTGCACCCTGCTTTACACACTCAGCGCATTTTAATTAATCCTGTGGAAGTTGTTCAAATGTACTATGAAAAGTACACACAAGAGCTCTTCTACTTTTTCCCTCCAAAGCTGTACAAAACACTGTGTCACTGCAGATCACTACTTAACGTTTCCATGGATGCTGCCTTTGTCTCTCTTCTGTTCCCACTTCTACTCAGACTACTTTTGTTCCTCTTTTCTTTCAGACACTGTTACTTTTTCTCTTGCCTCTACCCAGAACAAAGCAGTTGTTCCACAGCATGTACAGACACCACACTACCACTTGTGTATTTAACTCTCAAGGGCAGAATTCCTACTACACTAAATTTGTGTTATAAAATAACTCTTCCCTACTTGAATGTTAGCAAGGTTAAGTTGGTAGCAGTGAGGTGCTTACACCAGAAATTTCTTCTGTCCTCTCAATTCCATGATGCAATGCATATTCTTTTTGCTCATTTTTCATCATACTTGGTCCTTTATTTATATTTCTGCTCTACTCTGGAACTTGCACCAGTGCATTAAACTGTATCACTGCCATAAGAAGATCCGTGGCAGCACGGGATGTAGCATATGAAAACAAGACTCACATGCTGAGAGCAAAATGGATTTAGTTACTGCAGAGTTAAGACAGTACTCATACACTTAGCGTGGGAATCTTTTTTCAGTCCTTTGCACACCTGTAATAAATCCATTGGCCTGACAATTTGTTAGCTTTGTCAAGATCTGCAGGTTTCAAAGAAGCAGGATGCCTTTCCTGTTCTCAGAGAGTGTGTTATCTTTCGTGCTTCCCAGGGATTTTCTGCAGTGTCAGACTTTGCTGTTTTCTTTCAATAGGGCTTCAGCTGCCATGCTTTGTCAAGATCAGTTTCCAATGAATTGTTTGCATGTTCACAGACAAGAACAAGGCAGCCACCTCCTCGTGCATTTGAGTAACACCAGGATTTCTGCTGCTAAACAATGAAGAGATCTCAGGGTTCCCAGCCCTAACACTAAACAATTCACTGGCTTATAAGTGTGAAATGAAGGTAAGAGTGCAGAAAGAGCTTACAGAATTCTTCATCAGGAAATTTATGTTCTTCCTGTTCTAATTATCATTTAACCTCTCCCTACTTCTTGGATGCCCTTGTTTTACAGAGTACCAGTGGTTAAACTAAAGTAATTTCTAAGGCCTCCTTACTCTTGTTCTGCATTATCCTTCATTTTTATTCAGCATTTTCACATACTTGACTATGCATGCAGGAAGGCTGCTGCATAAATTTTTATCCAATTGATTTCTAAAAACCAAGATTTCCAAAGACATCAAATTCTCCTTTCCAGATTCAGCCCAACTCCACAGTGGGCTGATGCATGGGATTCAAATGCCTCCTCTCTTCCACTTCACTACAAGAGACACAGTCCAGGCCTAACAATAAATATGTAGTTTTAAGCACATAAAATTAACACTAAGAGCTAAAACCACAAATATAAAAAATAATCCTATTAGCAGAAGTGGACAGAATTCAAATCTTTCACTCTCATAGCCTTCTGGAATTTCACAAACCAAAGCAGCTCTCTCTACCAGAAACAGCTAAAAAAAGAGAATCTCACACTGTTAAAAAGCTAATCAATGCTTACCATTAAATTTTTAAATTTTCTATTTTCTGCAATGTGGAAAAAGCCATCTCTAGTTAAAATCTTGATGTGTTTCACTTCATTATTGTACCTGTGGGCAATGAATAACTTATGAATATAAATGTGTTTTTAATCAGACACAATCAATAATTACCTGAAGGCATGCTCCTAGAACACCACACACATAAATTCTTAAGACAAAATGTATATCTGTGCCAAAACAAAGTTGACATCTAATCAACCAAATATATTTATTAAAGTACAGCTAAAGAAGTAATCTGTAATCAGAAGAAAGTCACAGCTAACTGCTCCTTCTAATTGGGAATTCCCATGTACTTCCTGCTTTTATATTCATGTTGATGAACAATGTGAAAGCAAACAATAATTTGCACCCACAAAATGTATAAACCCACATTTTAGTGCATTGTCTGAGATGCAAAGGGCTTCGAGTTCTCACCGAAGGCAGTGAAACAGATCACACTGCAAACAAAGCTTACTCTTCTCCAACATACTCAACCATTATTTTTGTAGCCCCATTTGCAACACCAGCATTATCAAACCATTGCTTCTTTCCTTCTATAAATCCTGGGTATTCTTGACAGCAAGAGAGTCAGTATAGTTTTCCTATGCTGACTCTCTTAAAGGCTGCATATAATTATGTAATGGAAACAGTGGGTTTTTGTCCATATTTATTTCAAATACTGTCTAGACAAAATGAGAAGAGGAAAGCTTTCTTGAGGAGTTCTTATTCCACTTACTTAATACTAATTGCATATTCTCCTGATTCTTTGGTCCTGTGCCGCACCAGGTAAGTGCTATTTACTCTGTTAATCAGTTCACTTTCTGCTTGCAATCGTTCCATTGCTCCTGCAAACCTGTAACAGGGAAAATGAAAATGGCCTATGATTTTTATCAAAGCTCCAAAGGTCTGTTCAATATGCAGTAGAGAGTGAAAATATTCTACACATCATGGGGACCAAAAATACATCCATTGCAACTGAATATCACTTCCAGATTTCTGAATGAAGACTAAAGCATGAAAAAATTCCACAGCTGGGGGTTGTGGAATTCTTAATTAGAAAAGTATTTGTGTACATGTTGGATATAGTATCTGCTAAGGAAAGTGCTCGAGCCCAAGCATTAGCTAAATGACTACTGGCTTGGAAATTTCATAAAACCAACTGACTTATCCAAATCATTTGTTGCAAGTGAAACAATACAACAGTGGTCCAGGACCTCTGAACCCCCCCTGAGTTCTAGGGAGATTTATCTTCACAGAATGCAGAATCAGCCACCAGAGGTAGATCAGGTCAACAAAAGACCTATATGAAAATTTGGTACTTACACAAAGACAGTATTTTATTTGGTTTCATAATTTTGCATAACCTCTAAAGGCTAAAGTGCAGTAGGTATACCCAACATCCAGAGGAAAAAAAAAATTAATCAGCCAAAACCAACCAAATTTAAAAAAGCTGATGCTAAGCGTTGAAAGCTAAGACAAATTAATCACTGATTCTGCAGCCTGGCTGCATAAGCAGATTTGTGCCCTTGCTCTGCCTTGCTGGTTTGCATAGGACATCATGAGAGGCTGTCAGCAGACATTTATTTGCAAAACCAGAGGTTAAACTGTTAATTGGGGAAAGTGACCCAGCTTCCAGGGAATTAGGCTTATCTTACCATTTTACAAAGGTTGTCACCACCACAGACCACTACTATGTAAAATTTCACACTCATACATCATGACCAATTAGAAAGGAGTTTTGGGTAAAAAAACAGTTCTTTATTAAAAATCCATCTAATATAAAGACTAATGCCAGTAATATGCTTTCTTCCATCAAAATTATAAACAGACTAAACATTAGAACTTAATTCAAAACACCAATTTTAAATAATAAACATTTTACTTTGCTTGTTATGAAAAATCAGTATTTGTTTAGATGCGATCCTGATTTTACTTTTGGCAAGTTAAGAGGAAATCAGAACTTATGTCTAAATGACAAAGCATAAAACCAGTAAAAGAACACAAGTGATGCTTACTCAGCTCTCAGAACCACCATGTCTTTTCTGAGTTGTAGGAAGAGTTTACACACTTCATAAACCCCAGAGCAGCAGTGGTTGCAGTTCTGACACACCATCTTTTTCACAGGCATCAAGGTTGGAAGAGACCTTCAAGATTCATTTAGTCCAACCATCAACCTTGCACCACCATAAACACCCCTAAACCATATCCCCAGGTGCCACTTGTCTCTCTACAGCTTCAATGTTGGGGGGGGGGTTTTGAGGAAATGCAGATTTATTCATGATTCAAGATGTATTTAACATTATTCCTTCCTTTATTCACTACACCCGTAGGATATACTTCCATGCTTCATACTGAAGTCATCTCTTATTGTTCTGTTTCAGACCTCTGGGACTAAGGCTGCACAGCCACAGACTTGTAAACAAAACGTCAAAATCATTAAACACTTTTATTATATCAGAAATGCTTTTAGGCACTGCATGGAATTGCCTTCCCAAACCATAACACAATGTCTTCTTCTGAAGCTGAGAAAGGTGAAACCAATATAATTTAAATTGTAGTAAACATAGTTGCTTTCTGTGACTGCTTCTTTCAGAGGTTCTTTTAAGACAAGACAGGGACTTACCACAGCTGTGAAGAGTAGTCTACTGGCTTAGGAACCTAGGATATCAAAAGATACAGAGAATGAGAATGAGGATTTTTTTTTTCTAATAACCAGAAATTAATTAACTATCAATATCCAGGTGATCTAATTTGTCTAGAAGTCTATTTTCTTTAAAGGAAGTTATAATAAAGAACAAATATTCCATATAATTCTGAAAGTAGCACAGAATACTTAAAGTTCTTTTCTTCTGTGACAGTTATACACAAAATAATTCAATGCTCTGTATTGTAGAAAAGTACCATTAAAATATGCAACCAATTTACAGTAATGTATAGAATTCATTTCATGTATTCAGGACTGTGTGGCCTTGGACTGTCTACTGGGAAATATGGTCTATAATCTGCAGAGAGACCTGAGGATATTCCACAACTTCTATCATATGACATAATTCACTCCTTTGTATTTGACTTGGTAACTGTTGTACTGTATATTGCTAAGATTATCATTTGATTCTGAAATTAAGTTTAAAAAATTATGCAAACTGCAATCAGCTTGCAAAATGGATGTTATATGTACACAAACATATCCATAGATCATGTTTATTCATGCACAAGATGGAAAGTATAGCAATTCCTATGAAAATCAGTATTTCATCCTGTTTATCTCCCTTTAGTGTATGATAACTCAGTATTATCCTACTCCTCTAAAACACTGTGTGGAAATGCACAGTGCTGAAAAATAGATTTTAGTGAAAGCTTAACATACATCTTTCACACTTTTAACTTAAGGTTACATATTCTTAGGAAAGCAAATGTGTTTTGGTTTTTTCCTTCAAGTAAAACCAAAGAATGTTTTGTTTTCTGGAGTCTAATAGGAAAGACATTACAGTAAGATTCTTCTAGAATTTTTTATTAATGATATATGCAATGTCTTCAACAGAGACTTCCAAAAAACAAATCAAGTCAAGAAAAGATTATTATAAAGGCCTATTAACATAAACTGGTTGAAATTGCAATCAATTACAACTCCCACTAACTTGACCTCTGTTATCAAACCAAGATCTCTGTCAAGTCTCTAGACTTGACCTTGAAATAAACTTCAGAGTGGAACACATTAAAGTTCTCTGTGCTAAAACCAGGCTCAGGTGCTAGGCTTGTGTAGCACTAAATCTACCCAGGTATTAAACAGTCACTTAGTCTAGTTCTTGAGAAAGAAAAAGGAAACATGCATTATTCTCCACAGTGCAGACAAAGAGCTCTTTTCACAGCAGCATCTGCAGTGCTGGCAGCATGTGAACCCCTCAGGAGAGTGCAGGGCACCCAAGAGAGCCAGGTGTCACCCTGGCAGCAGCGCTGGCCTTTCACATCCCTGCAGATACTCTGCTGCTACCCTGGCAGCTCTGCCTCTAATGGGGAGACTTGGGAAAAAGCTAACAGATTATTAATATGCTGACAAATAATTCCTAAGAGAATTGTTTTAGTGGATCAACCAAATGACACATTTCAAGGCCACAATTTCAAAAAATAAGAAGTGTTTACATGCTGCAAGATATTCTTAAATATTCTGAACTTGTCAAGTAGTGCTAATAAATTGGAAAGGATATAAAAACTCAAAGATGGTCTAAGTCCATCCTCCAGAGCAGTTAAATGATAGATGAATAGTTACTTCTGTAAATTTTGAGGGGACAAACATATTCACATAACAAGTGTGGTTCATTGGCATGAAAAAGGGTAAAATCAAATTCCAGAAGCTCTTGGTTCTTGTGCTACGTATCCAATGCCTCTACAGAAATTAGAAAAATGGAGGAAAGCTAGGAAGAAACAGATATTACTCATACAGTGAATAAAACGTCTGCTGACATATACTGCTTATTTTAAAGGGAAAAAACTGTTTATAGGTACATCTGTGAAAAGTCTGGAATATAGATATGCTGGAGCTCAGCAGTTTTTCATTCAATATTCATTCCTAAAGTCTTCTGATATATGGATTTTATGCTGTTTCTGGGCATTTTTATATCAGATGGTTGTAAAGACTGTTAGACTTAATAATAACAGTAAAAGTTATAGCATGTTTAAAACCCGATTGATGTTTCAGTATCTTTAACTGCATCATTTATCACAATAAGATGTTTATATTTCATCCTTCCAAGTTAACAGTGGTGAAGCATCAATTTATCTTTTTGTTCTGATCATGACACCAGTTGGTAACATTTCATGAATAGTATTTATTCATTCGGTAAAACTGTGTTATTTTCAATACTCCTCTAAATAGTATATTTTAAATTTAGCAGAAAGCTTTACCATTAGAAAGAGACCTTCACAAGACCCCAGCAGCGTTTTTCCTAACTTCAGATATTTCACTGCCTGTTCTTTTAAAATATATTGGTGATTCCTAAAAATGCTGCTGCAGTTGGTGTCAATGACACTATACAATGACTGATGGGGTCACTGACAGGGACACCATGGAATGGCAAATCCACCGTCGGAAAATAAGCAAGGAGTGGGAAATTCAGAAATTTAACAATAAGCAAAGGGTGGAGGGATGAAAGCTAAATTAGGACAACAATCTCATCTTTATTTCAGATTTGTTCTCTCACCCAATCTAACACAACTTGTACCTACAAATATTCTGTGCATTCCTCTTCAAACAAAATTCTGGAAATATAGGGTACTAAAGATGTCTTATGGTATTCTATTCTACTTATATTCTTTAAGATCACATATATACTTGTTCTGGCAACCAAGATACAATATAAGCCCCAAAGGCACATCAAAATGCAGCTACAAAGAGCTGATTCCACCTACTTATAAAAGACATTTAAGTGGCAAATCTTGATTGCTATAACAAAAGCAAATCTATTAATAAGTCAAATAGTTGCGAATCAGGTTAGAGGAAGTGAGAATTGCCTTAAAGCAAAGAATAGGATTCATTACTGGGTTTATGGGTTTTTATCACTTAACCTCAACAAAGGAAGCCAGTAATCTGATGAACAGTGTTAGAGAAGGCAGAAAATGAACTTTATAGTATATTAATGCATCATCACATCTGTACATAAAACTCTTGAGTACGTATTATAAAATTATTTTTCTCATTACTTTCACAAACTTTCCTAGATTGAGAAGATTCTTGTGTGAAATAAAGAGAGGTAAGAACCTAAAGAAAAAAGAAAATTTATCAAGCAGTCAGAATTCTGTTTTATATTAGTTTTACAATTTTTAAACTCACTACTTAGGCTGTAATCCCTCTCTCTAACCCAAAGTGACTGGGGAATAGATTAGAGCCACAGCATTCTCACCTTCCTGCTGGGGAAGAAAGAAAGTGCACTTTCACATAAAATGTATTTGATCTACACTCCGGAAACTACTCCGACTGTTCAATTTATTAATATTCCCAAAAGTTAAACCTGCTTATCAAACTTGTTTTCTTGACATGTCCTACTTATATCTAATAACCAAAAGTATTAGAACGCTCTACTTTTAAGCATTACTGAACCCACCACAAAAGCACAAGGGAACTAGAAACAGTATTATTTTTGCAAGGCAAGATTAATCTTGATGAACAAATGAACTAGGCAGTTTTCCTGTGAGGTGGCAAACAGAACTAAATAATTGTACTTACACATGGGCTAGGTTTTACTGCATCACTTGGGAAGAATCCAAGCTCTCCTGTTGTTAAATTTCTTCCCTAAAAAATTAAAATCCATTTTTGAGACATAATTGGGATTAACAGTAAATAATAATACATGCTCAGGGATTTAGGACAGTAAGTATATCCAAGTCTTTAAAACAAAAAGACTTTAAAACAAAGTGTTGCTCAACAGTTCTGTGGGTTTTGTTATTTTGTTGGGGGTTTTAATATAATTAAGTAATAATTATAATTGATAGAGCTGAAAGCTCTGAGAGTTGAGAGGCAAGAAGGGAGCTCAGAGACTGGGATGTGATTCCCAGTTCTGTCAATGTCTGCCAGTGTCTGATATCTTGATTAATGTTAATTATCTCCTTTCAAGTTACTTCCTCCTCAGCTGGCATTCTACACAAAGCTGCCATCCTGCACTCTTGCAGACCCCCAAAATGACTGCACCACCATGCAGTGGTGGCTGCAGCACCTGAGAGACCAAACTCCAGTAAGAATTCAGAGCAAGTGATCCAACAGCCCAATCTGACACTACGTTAGGTGTTCCCGTAAGTGATGCACATCAGTGGAAATCAATTGTGTAGGGGAATACTAACAGAATTAAAGATGACTCTCTGGCTTTGATACACTGACATGCATCCACACAACTGGGAGACCAGGGCAGAAATTCACCCAGCAGGGCCTCAACTGAGCCTTTTCTGCAACACACCTGTTGGCCGCACAAAGTGGCAGAACCACCAATTTACTCCGGTCTCTCAGCACCACGAGTGACCTGACCATCACAGACCCAAGCACCAGCAGCTCACACACAGCTCCACACCAACCAAGCTCTCCTGAAGAACACCTCAAAAACATCTTTTCGTTCCTAGTCATATTTGGCAGCGACCACACGTTTCAGAGTAGAACAGAGCACATAGCTAATTCCTGAACAGATTCATAAAATGAAGGCATCAAATTGTGTATTTTGGCAAACAAATGTTTTCGTGTAACTGTTCTTTTAAAAACATAAATACTTAACCTCCATTAAATGTAATATACTGACTGTAAGTATAATATACTCTCAGCATTTGGCAATGAGATTAAGCATGAGTACTTTACAAGCATTAAAATCTTGCAAATTACATGTCTTTTATATTTTTGATGGCATACCTGCAAAATAAAAAAATTGAAAAGGAAAAAATCTTCAAAAACACGCATGAAATTTCTTCAGGGTTTCAGTTCATTCTGTAACACTAAATGTGTAATTCTACCATAATACCACCACAGAAAACAGAACTCAGAAAATTCAACAGAGTGGAGCTGAAGGTAAAAAATAAGGGTTTATGAAAAAATAAAAACATCCTTTGATTGGTGCTATCCTAAGTACAATAAGTGAGTGCATAATTTTCCATGGGAGATCACTATGCAATTTATCACACGCAGTAGCCACCATCTTTACCAAAAATACAGAGAAGTGCAGGGGCAACAGAGGAGAGGGAAAAGCAGGTAGGCAGCATTTAACCTAAATGTGCTTTATACCAGTGATATTTGAAACAAGAAGTATGTGCAAACAAGTGACCATCTTACAGATTTGAACCCGTGCTCAGCAAAGCTTCCTTGCCCCCTTTCACACCATCTGCTTGAATACAAGTTACCCTTTGTATCCATATATTCTATTTACTCCTGAAACACCCGGATATAGCCTTAACTTTTAATCAGAGCTCTGCCATCTAAGTGATACTTATTTTCAATACTAATCATACCTGAACAGCAAGTGGTACCACACTGAATAAGACCAACCACTGAACAAAACATATTAATGTTCATCCAAACATGTTTGACCGAACTTCAGCTACAGGTCAAGCACTTCTAAGTAACTGCTATGGTCTACTTGATGTGTTTTAAAGAATGAAAAAGTTTTACCTAAACCACACATCTGTTACAATCACTTGAATTTCTAAATGATCAACTTAGAAAACCACTGCAATACTAGTCTGGTGGGTCAGCTGTAAATTATTCTAAAAGGCCTCTTGAATAATTAAAGATTTTACTATAAATTGCATTTTTATTAATATGCATTTTAAAATGCAGATGTCATTGAAAGACTCAGAAAAATCTGTATTAAGCAGTCTGTGACAAGAAAGAAAAAAAAATTCCTGAATGATGCTAATGGAGATGACAATCTCCATTAGGATTCAAATCTATTACTAAGGCTTCTAGGGAAAAGTCTCACACACTTTCTGGTTTCTGCTAGTTAAACACAATGAGATTCTAGCTAAATTCTTTAGCATGACAATCACAAACAACCTCTAAGACAATTTTCAGTAAGTTGAGTTGACAGACGTGTATGAACATGGCAATAGAATCAGTCCCACACGATGGCAGTAATTTTGGCTTGTACTAATTGTATTAGTCAGATGATTACCTTCTAGCCAGTCCTAAGTCACGAGCAGGTTTAAATGATTCTCCAGATCACAACCAAGTCCTACATACAAAACTACATGGGCCAAACTCTGTCATTTTAAAAGATTTATTTTTAGTGATGCAAAACACCCACAGTCTGCTAAGTAACAGGTTGAGGGGTTTTGGAGGGGAGTGGGTTTGTTTTTTTGGAGGGGGTAAGGTGGTTGGGTTACACCTATTTACATATTTTTTCAACAGATAAAATAATTCTATTGTTTATTACTTCTCCCCATTAAATGTTCAGGATGATACAGTGACATAGGAAGAGTTCACAGATCCAATCCTGAAGAGTTTGGAGAAGATTCCATCCTAACTATAGCCAGAAAAATCATGTGACAGCAAATTTTGCCATCAATAGAACATACTTTTCCCCCAATATATAAAAATCCCCAATCCTTAACTGACTTGAGCCAGCATTAAGTAGTTTAGGTGTGGTTCTGTCTTGCAGAGCTATTTCTCTCCCCTATAAATCTAATATTCACTAACTGGGTTTTGTCAACATAGCTCTTACTTCTGCTGTGTTAGAGAACCAGACACTGAAAATTCAAAAACTTTGTTTTTTGTGCCAAACACTCTCCTTAACTCTTGTAATTTCACTAGGATTGCCACCAATGTAATGTTCTTGCAGATTTATTCATTGGGACTTTTACTTGAAGGTTGCAAGAATGAAGCTTTACACTAGATAGGACCTCCTGGCCATTTAAAAGCAAAATCAGTTGTGTTAGACATTTATTTGGATAAACCACAAAGAGTTTTGTTGTTGTTGTTCAAAAGCAAAAAAGTTAGGAGAGCAATAAATCAATAAGAAGTTGATATCTGGACAAACAGAATATAGCCATTTGTTAAATGATACAGTACCTGCCAAAATAAGCTATGTGCATCTCCTCTAATGAGTTCAATAGTGTCCCCAACCTGGATATGCAATGGTGGCCCATCTTGTGCTGCTGGCTGTGGGATTCCACTGTAGTTCCGAATTACTTGCATTTTTGGTAAACCTGAAAAAACCAAAAATTTAAAAAATAAATAACACAAACAAACGAACAGAAAAAAAAACCCCAAAAAACCATAAGCCAGAATCAATTTTTACTTAATGACAGTCGATATAACGTGAAAACCACGAGAGCAATCAAGCAAAGAAACACTATGTCTTTAGCAGGTGTACATGGCTACGGCACTAGTGCTTACTACCGTACCAGACACAACCAAATAGAAAATAATTCCTTTGGAAAAACATGTCTATCCTCCTTTCTTCTTGGGGCAAAGGTGACTTCATGCCTATGGAGACTCTTCGCTGTACATGTGCACCCCCTGGCTCTGCATAGGATTCAAATATTAAGGTTATCTTTACAGTTCAAGGCAAAGGTTGCAATGAATTAATATTAAAGACACCAATATGGATAATCTCATCTGCTTTACAACATTATTGCCAAAAACGTATGGCCAATGTGAACATGGCCAGGAGAGTCAGGATCACAGTTCTTTTATAAAGGTTTCTCACAATGCTCTTTTTTTGGTTTTTTGGGTTATGACAGTGTTTCTGGGTGTATGTAGCAAAGCCTGGATCAGTTGAAGGTTCCATTTTCAAGACAAAAACTCTAGATGCACACTAGTCCTTCCACATCAATCCTGACTGCATCTAGACAGCTAAGCTATGTTGGGGATTTTCTGAGTTTGGTTTGTTTTTTTTAAGGGAGTGACTCACTTCCTGAGACACAAAATATTTTTTCCCAAAGATGAGCCTGTCTTCCTGTACAAGGAACTAAAGCACTGTTTATAACTACAGTTCAAGAACCCTTCACAGGCATGTATCAAATGGGGAGGTGGAGGACTTCAGGCAGAAGATAAAACTGTGGATAATGTAACCCTGTTTAAAGGTATTAAAAAAAAAAACAACAAACTTTTGAAGCATTATGCACAGCTAGTGTATTGCACTCAAAGAGAGTGCTCTGATATTATAAGAATACTTGAAATTAAGTGAAGCACCACCCACTTCACAGAAAACATATTAAGATGTAGAGGCTTTTCAAAAAGCATTTTTGCACTCTGTTTACTGCCATGGAAAGAATTTTGTCACAACAGACCTATTTTTAATTACTCTCCCTCTATCTTTAAAAAAAATTATATCATAATTTTCTTGGTTTTAACTAAACGTGGGATTTTCAAAATTGTTATCATTAACTGAGCATATAAATTTAAAATCTTAACCAGAAAGCTTTTGGTTAAGTATGAGTTTTGTAAGAATGCATATTAATAAACATGGGTAAGAGTGACAGGCTGCAAAGTCAAGGTCACTAGGCTGTCATATTTAACACACTGCTTGCTGGAAGGTCATCATTAACTCCATTCTAACAACAAAGGATCAGCAGGTCCACAAAAGACTTATTTCTGTTCCAAGATCACTATTATAATTTAGGTGACAATAAACACAAATATCCATGATCTCCTCTAAATTGTATGAAACATGAAAGAGATCACCTTCAATAATTACCACTCCCTGTATTAATGAATAAATACTAATCCCAAGTGCTGATGAAACATTAAGCAAAGTAATAGCAGCTCTTACATTACTCAACCCAAATGACACCTTAACTTTTACTGTTTCTGCAAGTTATCCAGCACACTTAAAATGAGCACCTAATTATTAGTAAGCCATTATTCCACTTAGGCAAATACTAGACATTACTTTGTTTCTCAACTGAAGGCTTTCCATGCTTTCAAAACCTGATTCAGCATCAACAAATGCTCCATGCACTGCATGGCAAACAGAAGTAATGCTGCACACGAGTGTCTACTGCAAGCTGACAACTTTGTCCTAATGCAAGGAAATCCATCACATATGTAATGAACAAATGCTAAGCATGTACTCATCTTACAGACATACTTGGAAATCAAAATAAATGCACAAAAAATTATTCACACTATAAAACCAAGTATTTGGTGTTAAGTTTATCACATTTTTAGGGTGCAGATATAATATACTTAAAACTCCACTCTTGGGTTGAGCTCATCAGAATATGCTCAGGAAATTGTCATGTACTTTTCAATGAAAATCCTGGTGGTTTTTTTAAGATATTATAGTGCTTAAATTATTAAACATAAACATTAATAAAAGTACTTTTAATTTCTATTCCACTGGTAATTATGATTATTGGCATCTCTGAAAACCAGGGCAATAGAACTATGGGAAAAAAAGGAGAAACTGTGCTATGTCAACTAGCAAAATTATTCAAAAGATAACATAGCATTAATCCTGTTAAAATGCACCATGCATAGAACACTTGTGTATAATTCAGTATGCTTGATTCTGTAAAATCCCAGGGCAATTCTGATTATAAAGTTACCTTGGCAGATACAATGTTGGAAGATTTGATCTAACACCTCTTGACATCACTAGAAATAATCCTATCATTTAAATAGGCTTTTGCGTTACAGCCTTAATGGAGTTTATTATCTTGCTTCAGATCCCTCCTTAAAACTTGTTTGTTGAAATGCCTACAGAAACCAGGATAACTAGCTCATTTGCATGCTATAGCTTGTCTCTACTTTGGTGACCAACAAATCTTATTTTTCTACTGTCATTTTACCACCTATTTTATCCAATTGTTGTCTTCAGCTTGCTTAGGAGATCTTTGTGCTCAGTGCTGTCGTTGCTGTGAATACTCATTGCCTAGCACAATGTATGTGCACTATCACCACACTGACAGGAACCAGCAGCTGCAGGAACAGGGACACAAGGCCAGGATTCCAGTATACTGCAACAATATACAGGAATCAATGACACTGCAATGTTGTCCTTTCATTCAGACACTGATGTAATGATACTGTATGCTAGCTTCAAGGCCGTGGATCAAAAATGCAAGGGAAATGATATTTTGGTGCTAATTATTTTAGCACATGTTAGATTTGACTCAGATTCTGAAATGCATTTTATAGCTCAAATCAACTAAAACAACTGAATGGGAATTCACTCTCCAGCAACAGGAGTGTCTGAGTCACTGAGGGCCATATTTACTTCAGTATCAGTAACATCACACATGCACACACAGCCTCTGTATCAATCAAAGATATAAAAGCAGTGAGTGCACAACTAGTATGTTTAACTAACTGTATAAAAAATATCAAACAGACCTATCCCTGTCATATGATTTTAAACATTTTATTTAACCCGTTTTTCCAGGAACAAAATACTAAAGGAAATCTTTGAATCACTCAATCAAAAACAAGTACATATTGTTCTGGAATAGCTAAATTTTCATGGGTGCTCTCATAGAACTTCCCCTATATCACCAATAGACATGGAAAATATAAATGGGGTACAGAAAAGTTAAACTGAGGTAGAGTGAAAAAGCTCCAAACAGAACACTTAAATTCCTTTTCAGCATGCAATTACAGATTTCGTTATACTAGCTCAGAAAGAGTTTAGCAGATTAACATTGAGCTGGTGGACATTTAATTGGGAAGAAACTGGTCAGTCCTCACCTTCTAACATATACACTGGGGTGTGATGGATCCAGACCTATCCATCATTAATGCACCAACAACCTCAAACAATCTATGAGTTTTTTAGCAAGCTTATCCTAAATCAAATCTGTTTGCTCCTACTGCTCACTTTAGAATTCTATCCTCTGAGCATTTACAATGGTGCTGGCTTTGCCTGGGGCAGTTTTCTCCACAGAAGGCAGTATGAGGCTACCTATGGTTTGAATTTGTGCTGGAAACCGGGTTTGCTTGCACAATGTCAAGGCCTTTTCTGCTTCTTGTACCACCCTGCCAATAGGCTGGAGGTGCACGAGAAGCTGGGAGGGGACCCAGCTGGCCCCAGCTGACCAAGGGATAAGCCACTCCATGTGACATCAGGCTCAGGATATAAAGTGGGGTGAAGGAGGAGGAAGGAGGGATGTTTGGAGAGATGGCATTTGTCTCCCTCCCCAAGTCACCATTACAAACGATGGAGCCCTGCTTTCCTTGGGGTGGCTCAACCCCAGACTGGCCCAGGAAAGTGGTGAATGAATTCCACCTTTTGCTCTACTTGTGTGTCCAGCTCTTCCTTTAGCTGTTAAACTGTCTTTATCTCAACCCAGGAATTTTCTCACCTTAGCGTTTTGTTCCTGGCTGGGGTTAAGCCACAATAAGAACCTTCTACTTTTCACTGTAAATTAGTTCATGGCCAACTCACATCCATCTGGAAACAGGAGCCTGCATAGTTCTTTTCCTTGTCTGCATTTATTTTCATACTACAGTTAAAGAGAGCAATCATACCCCTATTAACCTTCATTTTTCTAGGCTAAACGAGCCAAGTTCTTTCAGCTTCCTCTCATAAGAGACCAATTCCTCTGAGGCAGTATGCCAGCAGCTTTACAGAAGTTCAGACAGGCAAGATTTAGGATATTTTCCTTGTCTATCGTGACATTTCATTTTTAATTGGCACATGGATTCATAACAAATATACTCATTAAGAATCCTGAGGACTTGCTGTAATTCAGTAATGCAGGCAAGAAAAAGTTCTGCAGGCTACAGAAACCTGAAATGCTTTAGAGTAGAATATGGATTATTTGTGACAAACAGTAAGAACCTCTGTGCATCAATGACTAAAATGTGAAATCTGTTAAGCATTTGGAGACACTGCCATTGCAATGCACATTGCTGCAGTACTGACAGTATCTGACAATTGCAGAAAACCTGTGGAAACAGATCTGGCACAAAAATGTTACTCATTAACATATTAAAAAGAAAGTAAAATTTCAACACAAAGGACAAGGTCAGGATTTCATCCATGCATTATCATGAATGTTAAAAATGCCATTTACTTCCATTAAGTCAGATTTCCACATGAGAAAGTTGTATTTTAACTTTCTAATTTAGAGATATGAAAAAGCTTGGTAGTTTCCAACACCGAAATCAAAAAGCAAACTTATCCAGTTATGACACCAATAAATAGCTAAAATTTACTTCACTTGAAAACCAGGAAAAAAACCCAGATTCCTAGAAAAGTCTTCATAGCCAGGCTCTGGGTCACAGGAATAACATAAATTGATTATCTAAATTGTAGCTCATGAAAAAAACAGAAAGTATTATAGAGTCAAGATTTATAAAGTACCAATTAGGTTACATTATAGAAAAACAAAACCTTTCATAAACAGTACCATTCATTTGAGTTTTTCATCTGATAATTATAAGTCAAGGAAGGAGAGTACAATTTAGAATTAACACAGTACATAATAAATTAGAATATCCATTATACATGAAACAAAAAAGAAATGTATAAACTACTTGTATTCCTTACAGCAGCTCTGCATTTCTAAATGGCACTGAATGACCCTCAGAGTTTCATGCAGAGATTCAAAACTCTTATTTTTGGCTAACAATGTGCATAAGGCATGCCCTAATATGACCTCTATCTGTCAAAATTGATTCCAGCATCTGTTATTTCCAAGCAACGCAAAGCATGGTTTGACATCCTTTGGGCAGCATCATTCTAACATACAAAATAATGACACAGCATATAGGAGAGCAGGGTTCAAAGATGAATTTGTGGAATACTCTATACTATCAGTACAAAGACATGAAACAACTTGGTCTGCATTAAATATCCCTTCTTAGTTACTATGAAGACTTGCTTTTTCTCTAGGAAAAATATAGCCTAGTCACCAAATATTTATAACCTGATTCAAAAAAAACCCCAAAACCACTAACACAATGAAATGAAGCCAACTGACTTCCTGAGGCTTTGAATCTGAAACAGAATTTTAGACTGTCTGACAAGGCCACATCCTGATCTTTCCAGAATCTCAAGAAAATAACATTGCCTTTTATATCGGAAATGACATAAAGGCTCACTAATTCTGTCCTTTCTTTCACCACAACAGCATTTTGGGTGTCTGTTTGGAACCTCTGAACTTGCTTTGACCCTTTTGGGTTCATATCTTTGCAGCTCCAAATTTAGATAACGCAGTTGTGCTAAGAAATAAGCTGATACTTAGTGATTGATGAGGCTTCCATAGTAAAGACTGAGAGTAATATTCCACCTGAAATCTCTGAGCAGGTACATCTCCATAAATCTGCACCCTCCAACCAGGAAGGGAGGGCTAAGTAACTCCTGGCAGTGTCTCCTGGGATTACACATCTGAACAGTGGCCCACAGTGTCATAGATAATTTTAACAGCAGAAACTAAAGAGACACAGGCAAAGGGGAACTCATATTGAAATTTTAAAAATAGTATTTACACCATGGAAGTAAAATTACACTGTGAAGGTTTCTGATCAAGAAGCATAACTGCAAATAATAAAGTAACAAGGAGTTATGATAAAAAGAGAAAAACAGATGGGTTGATATGGACAGCAGTGTAAAGAACAGGTGGAACTGTTATACTCACAATCTGAGCATCCATGACACAAAATCACCAGCTTTGACACGTTTTTTGGCAACATCACCTAGGTCCAACACTAATATTAAAAGCTAGTTAAAGGAAAGCTCTAATCTGAGCATGGGCTATATGAAAAGAAAGTCCTCTGGCATTCTCTGTATGTTCTTCCAATCAGCTCTGGTAGCTTCATTGTTTAAGACTCCTGTTCATAATCATTTTATTTCAGAATAAACAGTAAATTTGGTTCTTCTCTCTTGCATTTATTAGGAGAGCAGCTTCCCAATTCCTCATCCATCTACCTCCACAACCAGCACAAGTCAATGGCTTTGTAAGGTTACCGCCAAGGCATAACTTGTCTAGAAGGCCTTCTTAGCTGGTGAGGAGTCATAAGCAAAGCAACACTACTAATCACTTTAAAAAGCCTACTTACACTCATTTTCTGAGGTGGTCTATTAATGCCTCAAAAGATACTAGGTTGGGGTGGGGTCTTTTTAAACTTTTAGGCCAAGTACTTATAACACAAATTACAGAACTCACATACACAGAAGATGCCAGCATTTAAGTGCACTCTTCAGAGTGGCAGTGATTTAAATAATTACTATTGGACAAAATTAACACAATTAGTAAGTACAGACATACCTCAAAGAAGATATTTTAATTGAACTTTTAATTCTCCCAGTATTAAGTAATTATTTTTGTATGTCACTGTAATTAGAAGTTCTAATTCTAGATATTGCTTTTAAGCCTTACATTCATAAAATCACAGAATGGACTGAGTTGGAAGGAACTTGAATGATCATCTCATTCCAACCTTCCTGCCATGGGCAGAGTCACTTTCCACTGCACCACATTCTCAAAGCCCTGTCCAACTTGGCCTAGAACACCTCCAGGGATGGGGCATCCACAGCTTCTCTGGTCAACCTGTGCCAGTGCCTCACCATCTTCTCAATAAAGAACTGCTTCCCAACCACACTTTCCCCTGCCAGTTTAAGGGCAAGGTGGCTGAAATGCTGACAGTGCCTGAGACTCAGGAATATTCCTCTTGTCTTCTCTTTAACTGCTTTGCCTTTGAGTACTGTTCAGTTAAGTCTCACTATCTGTCATATGATTAACCACAACTCTGGAGTTTGTCACCTGGCTCAATTTTCAAGTCAAAAAACTACACAAGGCTGATTATTAAAATGTTTATCAGCTACCATGAGCCTTAACTCAACTGTTAGGTTTCTGCTTATAGAAGTAAAGCAGCTCTTTCTTCCATAAACAGAGACCTCACAAGCACTGGGGAAACAGGGGGGAAGGATGTGGGAGGGGAACAAAATAATCTTCATGATCTCAAAATTCAGATGACAAATCTAGAATACACTCCAAACCACATCTGATAAACATTCACATTTCTCTTCAATTAAAAAAGAAGATTTAAAGATTGTCATCCTCCAGAACACATACAACTACAGGAAAAGAATTTTTTTTCACAGTTCTAGCTAGCCCTGCTTTCTGTCACTGTCCTCTCTCTCTCTTCCAACAACTGTTTCCCTCTTAAAAATCTTATTGAAACAGGCTTTGGGGTTCCCTCAGTCCTTTACTACCTGTCAAATCTATAGCTTTTCAAAGATTCAATTTTTCCACCATTTTTCCTTAATGCTGCATATAGAAACTGTATTCTTGGCAGAGACCTCTGCAAAAATGGTCAACCATCAACCAAAATGAAGATGTGTGGGAGGAAAAAATCTGTCTGCTAACAGTCTGATCAACTTGTTATGAGAAACAGAAAAATACCATAACTCAGGAAGTCCTTGTGCTTCCCCAGGTTTTGTAGAACTGATCATTAGCAAACAAGGCCGTATCTCCATTTCCCAGTTAAGATCCACAAAACTTGGAAATACATTGCGGATCATAGCAGGAGTTCATTACAAGGAAAATAAACAAGACTAGCAATGTTATTCAATTTACAGGGTTGCATTTTTGAAACTGTATGAGTTCTGTTATATTTCTAGACATTTGTTTTTATATTACAGTAGTTTTGCTGCTTAAAGACCGATGCATAGACAAATGGGCATCTTCCCCTGCTCTAAACATCACTATGTGGCTTCATCCAAATGCTTTGGTCAGCATAGATTTTTTTGAGGATAACTGTGCTTAGTGACAATATGAGCAGCATTAATAAAATTAGCAGCATGGGAACATGGACATTCACTGAGGTGAACAGTCCCCTCTCAATAGGAGCTTTAAGTTTTCAGGTCTTCCAAGGCAAGGTCAGCTTAGTGCTCCTATAAATACAGCACTTATTTTGATCAGAAATAAAAAAATTAAGCAAGAAAATCCAGAATCCAAACTAAGTTCAGAATTTTTTGTTTGTTTGTTTAGAGAAATAACTGCAACAGAAAGCATTTTTCTACTTAGCTCTTAGCAGGGACATTTGGCACATTGTGACACTTTCTTTAAGGAGTCTGGAAGCTCACCTCTGTGCAAGAAAAAAACCTGGCACTACAAAAATGCTTCAGCACAGCTGTGTTTTCAAGTCACAAGGGCTGCCTTTTGGGAAAGGAATGACCCTATTCTTATTTAGATGGCCGATGGCCATTTGTCTCTCGTGCCCTTAAGGGTGGTTCCGCTCATAGCTCTCAGAGATTCACTACTGATGTTTAAATTTACTTTTGTGTCTCAAAACAGAAAGAATAAAAACTGGAAAGGTTTTGGGAAGTCAACTGAGAAAATGTTAAAGCACAAAAGATATACAAAAATTAGTCAAGTACAGTGCTGAAAGAATCTACAAATGCCAACCCAATCCCATTTGCACAGCAAGCATTTTCATAAGCTGTATTTGCACCTTTCGAACACTCCGTCTTCCCCTATAATACCTATATTTGTCTTAGTAGATCCACATTAATTCAGAAAAGCTGAATATGCCCTAGATTGAGAACTGTGGATTCCAAATGCAACAAAGTATATCTAAAATAATAGAAATTTCTTGTGCAATTCCAAAATAATGTCTTAGTTTTCATACTCAAACTCAGGTAATTTCTCAAAAGAGAAGGAGGACTCCCTCCACGACTGCACTGAAAGAAAGCAGAGAGCTAAGAAAGTCACTGTCTTCCTAATAGTCATTGCCACATACTTTTTGTCATTAATTAAGAGTGAAAACTACTTTTCTTTCACTGACAGATCTTGGTTTCCCTTTCACAGCAGGTTTTCCTCCAAAAAGTGTTAAGAACAAGCTCTTGTTGTTTTGTACAATTTTAACTTCAAATGTTTATTCAGGCAACTACTCCTTACTTGGAGTGACACAGGCAGCTATCCTTGTGAGAGGGATTTCAGAATTGACTGGATTGAAAAGCCTTAGCACTTTAAACAAGCATTAGAAACGGCTGGGAGCTAAATGTTTCATGGGGATAAACAACAAAGAATAATCAGGGTCAAAAACAGAGTTTTCATTTGTTTTGACAAAGTAATGAAATCTCATCCTTTTAGTGTAGTCTAGGAGGTAAATTAGGGATATAAACTTTAAAAATCATGTTGCCTCAAAAGTAAGAAGCTGCTT
>VZTR01013758.1:115508-172840 GCA_013400775.1 Chaetops frenatus | reverse complement strand
TGAAAATTTTAGGGCAACCTGTAAGGTCGTCTGTAAAGAAGAAATAAAGAAAAAAATGTTGTAGAAGATACACCAGCATTAAATGAATTCCAGTGTACCAAATGAGCCCTGCCAGTCCCAAGAAGACTGCTACTGCCAGGAGAGTGCCGTTGTTCTGGAAGGAAAGCTGTGATCCACACATGCAGTTTTTGTTGTACCGTATTTTATGTTATTTGTTGCTGTCAAACCCAATTAAGTAAAAAGTTCAAGAAGAGTAAACATCACACTTTATTGTCTGAACTATAAGACAGTGTCTCATGCTCTCCCCTCTCCTACATGCCCTATTCCAAACAGGCTGGTTAAAGAATAACCTCTAAGGTTAACGGACTGAGGCACATTTTCAAGGTATCAGATAATGAAGTTACTTTTTAATTCCCTGTTGCACACTGAAGCTTAAGAAACGCAAGTTATGAGAAGTGCAAGACCAAACACGTCTTCTATTTATTTGCAGGTCAGCAAGGGCAGCAGTGAAGGCTGAACTCCAAGTTTGTTCACTTAATGCCTCAGAAAAGTACTTTACCTTTTTTCCTGGATAAACCACATCTAAGGGTTTAAAACAACTGAATAAATTGATTCTACTGAAAAATCCATCAGATCAGGTTTTAAAATACCACTACTATAAAATGCTAAGTACCAAATAAATTCAAACATTACCTTGCTGAGCTGTTAATTATGATCTGCATGCCATTTCTTAAAACAACTTAGTACCATAAAAATAAGTAGTTATATGTGAAGACAACGTTTTAAACAAACTCAGCTGTAATCAGCAGATGTCTCAACACAAACATCTGACAGTTGTACAAGGCAAGCTGGTTAAAGCCTACTGTACAAACAGAATTTACAAGTATACGGGTAATATAATATAAATACTGCAAATAGTTTTTAAGAACAAGTCAGGGACATTGTTTAGAGTTCTTTAAAGCAGAAAATGAAGAAGCAGGATTGTATGTTAATGTAGATTAGCAAAGTACTTTCAACAGGACTCACTATGAGGCTCTCTTCCAGCTTACCTAAGAGGAAAATTTTCCACCCCTGCCCCCCATAAATAAACAACAAAAGGACAGGACATAAAAGGTTGGAACAAAAGTATTTTTTTCATATAGAAGGCAGTGTCCAAAAGGGTCCAAAGGAATCCATGCTTGGCCATTTCTTTGTTCAAAAAATTAATAAGCATTATTAAAATAGGAGTAAGAGTGGATTAAGTCTTGGAGAAGTTGCAAAAGCATTTCTTTAAATAAAACACTATTTGCAAAGGACTTCATGAACAACAGGATGCAAAATCAGAGAATAACTCTGGCGAGAAGGATCTCTGGAGGCCATTTGGTCATATCTTCATGAAAGACCTAAAGTAACATATGGATTAAATACCCATACACAATGATGGAGTGCAAAAGAGCTATCACAGAGACAACAGATCTCAGAATAATTGCTAAGTATTTTTTACAATCAGTTCTTTAATATAATCTAGTTCTGCTATATACCAACACTAAGAAACTTCTTGTAGCAGACACAGAACTAGAAAGCCTCACTGCTGTTGGACCTAGGAGCAAGCAAACAGGATGGTCAGACATAGAGAAGAGCTTCTGTATTAGAAGAATTAAGCAGATAATAGCTCTTCAGGCTAGAGGAGATGTGACTGGAGGGGACACGACAGACAACTTATAAGTGGCATAACAGTGACCAGAGAAGAAGTACTCATTATTTCCTTAATTATTATTCATTTTCTTATCCAAAAACATAGAGGCATCAAAGCAATAGGTAGCAGGTTAAAAGCAAACAAAAAGATGTGTTTTATTCACACAACTAATTATCAGAGTGACAGTTAAAGGATGTTGTGAAGATTTCAGACTGGTTTAAAAAGTGCTAATGGAAATATACAGAAGAAGAATTAAGAGCTAAGAAATGAAACCACAAGGTACATCGGGAAGTACCACAGCACCTTATCCCAAATTCTATCCTTCAGCATCCATTTAATTGGCCGCTGTTGGAGGGATCCTGGGCTACCTTGGCCTGCAGCCTAACTCAGCCTCATTGTTCTCTTCTCTGGGAATCTCAAAGTGGTGAGCAGATAAAAACTCTCCTAAAAAGCAGCATCAGTTTCTCAGGCTCTTGCCTCTGGCCTCTTCTACCAAGCTTTAAAACCTTCCTCAGGCAAAAGGCAGAGGCAGTTCTGGGAGCTGCTCTTGTGTGAATTTTCAGCAGTCTTTTTTCTCCCATGGGATGGCTGCTTTCAATTTTACTATGTTTCCCAAATTCTTTGTGTGAGAATTACTTTGAAGTAGTGATCAAATACTGATTTAGTTAAATGAGAGAGCCACAAAAAAAGAAACCATATGCTTTAGAGTACTGTTAAAATTCAGTTACTTTTGACTATTTTTAATCATTCATTGCCTTATTATCTTTGTTTTGCCTTCTGAGAATTACAACACCCTGGAGATTAAAATCAGATATGAAAATAGATGGGTAAATGCAATATTCCTCTTGAAGATGAATAAGAGATTTGTAAGTCCAAATAAAATTTAGCAAAATACCAAGCAATTCCCTTCCACTTGCCAAGGTGAGTAAAGGCAAATTTGGGCCATACAGCTGCTCACACAGGTCTCTTACCTTTTTTTAATTAGTGCTGCACTATTTTTGTGTGTCTTTAAAAACACAAAACAGTGTGTTTTTTGTTTTATTGTTCATACTTGTATGCCCATTTTGTCCACCTCTACTTGCCCTTTGCCTTTTTTCTTCTTGACAACTTTCTTGCAGTTATCTCTGAACAGTGGCGTCCTGCTTAAACAGCTGAGGCTGGGTGTTTTTATGCAGAAAAAGAGAAAGATACTGAAGGATTTTCAACCCACCTCAGCTTAAAAATTATTTTACAATATGGCTAAGCATGTATCAAACACCATTATTTTTCCAAGAGAAAAATAAAATGAAAATTGCTTAAGATAAGAGACAGACCCAAAAACACATCCAATAAGACAAAGGAGTTTGAATTACTCAACTATAAACTAATCTTGCAATCCAACCAGACAAGGATGAAAGAGTTTGACAAAATAAATACATTTCACCCTTTGGCATCTGGGTCTTCTGATGTTTAATTAAAAGAAAAGGCTAAAGGCTATATTCTTCTCTGAATGTTAGCTCACTGCTGAGATGCCAAGGGGACAGGCACCTTTCAAATACCTCTCCCCAACAGGAATGTAAAAAATAATGCTAATTTAAAATAAAACAACCCAAACAAAAATCATTAAACTGCATTTGAAATGCTTCATTGGAAGACAAAACTCTGCTTCACCTTCCAGAAACACATTAGTGGAAAATTTCTTGGTGCAAAACATTAGACATGTCTTTTCTTGTAACACAACAAAGATGAATTCATTATTTTGTGAAGCATTGTAGAGAAAAGGAAAAAGAAAAAGGCAAAGATCTTGAATGTAATATATATTTTTAATAAATATGTGAGATAAATTAATCTGATCTCACCAATTAGGTCACACAATTCAGTGTAATTCACTGCTCTTGAGAGAAGTTGTCCCATGACGTGGGACCACAAGGAAATTCAGTAACTCTGGTCCCATCCCAGCCACTTGATGGAAAACATGTTCAAACATGTCCATCAATACCAAGAGATGGTCAGGTTAGAGCTGCAATCAAAGTCCTTTGAAGGACTCCAGAACATTCAGGATTACACCTCCTGTCAGTAAGCAGGATCACATCTCTCCTGCCAAGAACTGTTCTCTGTGCAACAAGTGTGCTCCCACAGCTGCCCTGTTAGACCTGTTCTGACCTCCAATTCCTCTGCTCCACAAAGATTCCTAGAGACCTGTACTGGGTACATTACAGTACCTTGAACAAGGTGCTTAGATGCTGTGTAGAAAAGAAAGAAGTATCCATAGCTGAATAAAGCCCAGCCAAAAGTTAAAAATGTGCCACATATATGTAAAATCAAAGCTAATTTTCAGTTCTGTAGCTTGCTTAAAACATTACCATGCAGAGAAGTCTTCAGCTGGTCAGCAAATCTAACACTCCACAAACATTATAAAAGACCTCAAACTTTGTCGAACAACTATTTCTTCACCAGAGGAAGTTCTGTGAAACATTTCTCTTTGCCCCACTATTCCTTATGGCTTTCCTCAATTTAATCTACAGTCAGCTGCTCCTCCATGTACATGCTCATTTTGGCCAGCCATTAAAACACATCCTTATGTTCCATGTTAACAGTATCTAATGTTGAAAAGAATGCCATATGTATATTCTAGTACTTGAGGGATTGCTATTCACTCCTACATTTTATTTACAGAAAATATAATTAAATAATGGCATTAAACGTACACAAAAAACACCTATTAATGTATTTCTTGATTCTATACTCAGGAATTCCTCTATCAAAGTAAAAAGATGCTACTTGGTCTAATCCATCTTGATGAAGACAATCCTAATAAGGAGATACTANTTTTTTTTTTTTTTTGGTGGACCTTTTTCTGTGGCTTAAAACCAAGATAAATTCTTGCTCTCGATACTGACAGCCAGTTAGTAGTGGGCCACCAGAACCACAGCCAGAATCCCAGGTAGCTGCTGCTACTGTTGAAGTGCAGAAATGAATTCCTGAATGCCTATTTTCAGCACTGGGCTCCACACTGCAGAAGGTTATCTTTTCTCATCCATGAAATTGGGTATTCTCTATACTGGGCTGAATGAGAAAGACAACAGTCAATCAGTACTATAAAGGACGTGCCTGGATAGCTCAATAAAAACAGAAAATGAGCAACATGCTTCAAATTCAAATTGGCAAAGAATTATCTACTGGTCAGGATATCCCAGCGTGTGAGCCAGATTTTGCTTTTGGCTGGGCATTTGCTTCGAGAGGCACTGAAATGGAAATCACAGTTACACTGGCATATTATAGAGCACACTGTATCAGAATTTGTTGAAATACCTCACAGTCTAGAATGCTTTATTCTTAACTGAAAAGAAAATTTAAATTGCCAATATGACACTATCTCCTAATTTTTACTCCAAAGACAAGATGCAACACTACCACGCTACAAAAACACCTGAATATTTTCACTGCTTAGTAATCACACACATATAACAATGACACAATCTAGTTAAAATATTCCAAAATCCCATTTCAACAAAATATGAAGCACAAAGTAGCTTATTTCCCACTATAGCTAATGAAATAAACATATCTCCAGGACTGTACTTCTCCCTACACAGACTAATGTTGTTTTTGTTTGTTTCATGCATATACTTCAGGCCATGAACCCAGTGACTCTCTTCAGATCCTGAGGGGTTTTTAATAATCTGTATAAAACCAATATTAGAGGATTCACAAAACAAGTACAGACCAGACACCAACCAGAAATACAAATACCTCTATTTAAAATTATTTGAACTTCAAATTCCTGGGCTGAAAAATACATTTGTCCAAGCTTTTCCACTGTATACATTACTTGCTAGTATTGTGTCCCTCTATCCCAAATAACCAGACAGTATTTTACTTTCTGTGAACGGAAAAGACATATTGGTTCTCGCCCTTGGCTGAGACCTGAAGTCGTCTAATCTTTAATCCTTGTTTATATAGAAATCAGCTATTTAAGAAGTCAAAACATGTTCAGCAGTGATCTTTCACAGATCAGATTTTGAGTTTAGTCTACAATGAATCTTGACTATAAGGCTTCTAGTGTTCTATTTTTACCAAGTTTATCCTTCTGATATAAAATATACTTTCACACTTCTAGAGATTAAAAATCCAATGTTTATATTAGCAGAAGTGTTTAGGGTAAAACCAGTTTCAAAAACACTAAGCTGTGAATCTATCACATTTACAGTCTTTATACTGTAAAAAACAAAAAAGACAGAAAATATATACTGTACTATTCAATAGCTGAGAAAGACAGTAAGTTGTATTCGTATTAAAACACATACAAAATTATTTCCATTGAAAACATTGGTCAGACTGCATCATCCTTCTCAAGAATTCACACAATAAGAATTTGTGCTTATGAATATACATATGAATGCTTCACTTGTCATTTAAGTCAATAGTGCACATCCCATGCTTAAACATATTCCCCACATGAGAATAAAATGTCAGATAATTATAATTTCACATGCCCAGTCTATGCAAAAACTGACACCAATCTGATCACTTTTAGAATGTATTTAAGCAGAATCATGTTGTTCTACATTCACATGCGAGCTGTAGACCAAATTTTCCCTAGATTTACAACTGCAGGTTTATTCAGCAGTTCATTTCGTCAATGGCTTTTATTATCTCCTGCTTAATCCAAAGAAAGGTTATTTAAAATCTGTCACACTAAAATGTAGTAGATGAAGTAATTCAGGAGGCTCTCTGCAATTGGACTGCAGGCTGAAGGCCTAGTGCACAGCATGAAGACAAACCCATATTTTTTATGATTTCCAGGTTTTTTTTCATTTGTACAGTTTCTTCACACTTTTCCTTTTGTACACGTTTTTTGTACATGTTTTTCTCATGACTGCTATCATTTCATGGGAATTTCTCTGCCTCATCTTCCATTAATCATTTTTCCTTCTACCCTTCTTTGTTATTCAGCACAAAGCAAATCTTGATGAGCAAACTGTCATTGTCAAAACTTTTAACCCAACTTCAAAGCAAAACAAATGAAAAAGCCATAAACCAACTTACTGCTTTTAGGGTACTTTAGCTACCTAGGATCCTTCATCAATGAGCTTTACCAGCAGGAAACAAGGTATTTTAATCCAGTATGCTCCCACTGTTTTGTTTAGAGTATCCTTCAACTTGCACTAGCTCTCATCAAATTTAAATTATTATTCATTCTGAGCTAAGCTATGTCAGCAAAAGTTGAATTTGACTCTAAGCATGAAAAGAGATGCACAATGCATCGATTTGACCATGCTGTTCACTCTTCATTACTAAAATACCTAAAGACAGACATAAAAGAACAATCTTGACAAGTCTTGGTTGTCTTGACAACCCAAAATATTTGTATTTACTGGTGATATCCAACTCCATCAGTATTTAGTCACTGCAGGTGCTGGTTACTGATTCACAGCCAGTGTCTGCTCCCTAACCTAGCACCCATCCTTCAGCACCATCCCATGCATCACTGGCTGCAGCAGCAGCAGCCCAAACCTTCTCAAGACAAAGCAGGCTGAGCACTCAACCTTTTGGCTACCTCTCTCAGCAGGAAGAGCACGCTGGTGCTCAGACTCTTCAGAACATGCCAGTGCACATGGAAAGCACTGAGGATCAATGCAGTAATGTATGCCTGACATACCTGATCTCTCCCAAGTGCTGCCCTCTGGACAGCATCTCTCTCTCAAGGCAATCTGATGAACAGTAGTACTTAAATTATGCAAAATAGATGCCAGGAGTTTACCAAAGACTTCAAAAGTTATATCCACTGAGTTACAGGAGGACACAAAATGCCTATCCTGACAAAATGCAAAACAAAAAGCTCATTTCATTTGAAAACTGACAGTATATGTACAGAGCATATTAGTATGTAATGTATTTCTCATTATTATTTATTTAAAACCTTTAAAATGTCCGAAGCAATTCTGTAAGAAGTCTTCTACAGCAATGTCTCTAATAAAGGGACTTAAAGCTCATGCAGACATTCTGCATTTCTTTTGGCTTTCAAAAGTATTATGAGGACCAAGAACTGCACTCCATAACAAGATTATCCCAGCAACTCAAGAAACTGTTCTGTGTAGGTAAATAGACAAGGCAGGGGGTGAGCAGAACTGTATTTTAGGCATTGGCTACATGCAGCTTTTAAACACCTACTTAATTCAACGGCTTTTGGTGATTTCAATGGTCTTCAATAAAAACTACTTTTAAAGTATTCTTGTATATATAATGATCCTGCAAATACTTCTGTCAGATTTCAGCAGCAAGTAAAATCACCAGTATACTCAAAAGGTTCTCAAAGCTAAATTACTTGACCTTCTATGACTCTATATGAGACAGCTGTGTCTAAAGGTGCTGAACCTATAAGGACTATTCTGCAAGCACACAGTCTCACTTCACTGCAACACACACCAATGAATGGGAAGAGCTCAGTCCTGTTAGCAAACACTTGGAAGTAATCATCCTCTTCTGCATTATTTAATTCCTACCCTTGATGTTTTCCCCTCTGACTATATTAATTTTCAGAGTTACAGGATGCTCTTTTTTTTCTTTTATGACTGCAGTCGTCACGACACAGAGAACAATTTCTAGAATCATGAAGCAGGTTGGTTTTGCTAGAGGGAACAAAATGACAATACGTGTTCCAAAACATGTCAAAGGTAGTGAGTAAGAAAGGTGTGGTCTGCTTCATCTAGTTACAACATTTAGACTTTCCAAGCCAAGGCAGCTGCAATGCTAGTGGCACAACCAGCATTCCTACTTTTTGAAAAGTGCTTAGCTCTGCCAGGCTGTAATGTGGTGTACAGAATTGCCATCCTGTTTAATGTTTAACTCCAACTATTCTCAGATGTCCACATCTAGAAATATTTAATAATCCACAGCTTACTTTTATTCCAAATAATATTTGCATAACAAATCTCCAGTAATTAAACTACACAAGAAATATAAAGGACAGAAATGTAATTACTGTAAAAAATGACACTAAAAATATCACACAGTTACACTGAGAAACATTGAATATTTTATACAGACACATAATGGGTCTCTAGAGGAAATGTTCACCCACTTGAGTACACAACCTACAACCAAGCATTTAATTTTCTTAAAGGCTGCTGCTGCCATGATTCCACAAAAATATCTACTATAAACAAACACAAAAAATAAAATCATTTTGAAATTCAATATAAAAGTGCAATTGGTTTATGCCTTTAAGAAAAGCAACTCATACAGTTAAGCACTAAGCACCACTACATTCAAGAGCTGAGAATACCCACAACTTGAAGACCTAGAACCTGAGCCTTCTAAGCAACTGTCTGCTATTCATCCCTTAGTTATTTGTTTTAAAACTACAGAGCACAGTAGGGTGGGTCACACTAACCAAAAGCCCAGAGGCATTCTGTTGCTCAAATAGAACCAGAGCTCTGCTTAAAGAAAAAACAAGGGTAAAAAAAAAAATTAAGAGTTCAACCAGCTGACCCTATCTTTGAAATCACAAACAGAGTAATCACTTTAGACCTTCATGACTTCAGCAATCAAGTTCTCAGCATTGTGTGCATGGCAATAGCATTCACAATGCACCTTAACAAAGCATGTTACAGCTTTCTCACTCTTTTTATGTAATGTTTAAGTATTAAAAAGCCATGACACAAACCTGGGTCCACGTGTCTAGAGCTTCTTCTAATTCCATTTGTTCGTTTCTGCAGAGCAAAAACAAGAATCAAGGATATGAATAAACATGTTTTCATGGAGGCACATTACAATCCTTTCATTCCCACAATCTACTAGGCAAAGCTGATTTTCCTAAGTTATTTCCCCCAACCACCAACACAATTATCTTTATCTTGTAGCAAGATCACACTTTGAAAAATATTCTTAGTAATGTTGATGGCTTTTTCATATATCCCATTTTTCTGACACTAGGCTGAAAGAGTCTCAGTCCATAGAAGGCTCGTTCATACATCAACATTTTTTGATACTAAGAATAAATGTATTTTTTAATCATTTATGAATAGGGTAGGGGAAAAAAATGCAGTCTGGCACTATCTGCTCCAGAAAACGTCCACCAACACAAAAGTCAAAGCCACTTGCATTGCTTTAATAAGGTAGAAACCTTCACTACTTCTACTTTATACTGAAGCTAGCTACAATTCCCTATGGTATGCTTAATTTTCTTATTTTCTGGGCAAGTACTTGTCTGTCTCTCTAAAATTAGAGGAACCACAGTTGTATGAAATCAGAAACTCTCTGACAAGACTCAAATTATTTCCATTTCTTTTCTATATTTTATACACTAAGACACTTCCTATGGATCCCTAGAAATTTCAATGTGAAATAATGCATATCTGTGAACTACTCATCTGCTTTTGCAAACTTGTTTTATCTGGTAACTTGCATGACGGTTCATGCATTTATTTATTTTTTAATCAAACCAAGCAGAGAAAAGCATGTTGCATAACAAAGGGAACAATTAGGTTGCTCTGATTTGCTCGCTGTTGATAGAAGCTGATGCAGGACACACACCAAGCAAGCCAGAAAGCAGTAACCTGAGGCATAACCAAATTACCAAGCCCTGTAGCAAGCAAGCAAAATCAAAAGCTTGGTTTGAAAAGCTTTCAGATTCTCAAGTCCTTGGACATATTCTCTCTGTACCCCACAAGTCTAATTAAAGAAAGGATACAAGTTTTGCTTCATCTGTAGTGGACAGAATAAAAATTTAAAGCTGCTGCCACAATGACGATAATAGTACTGGATAAAAGCAAAATGCTTCATGAGATCTATACTGTTTTTCATAGATGGAAGCCATGTCACCAATATGGATTGATGCAGATTGTGAGCAACCACAGATTTGCACGAGAGGGAAAGCAGCAGGACTCAAAAAAGTACAAAAGGAGACAGAAAAATACTTAATTGAAATAAAAACAACAGAGGGACTGTGACAACTGAAGTCATATACACCAAAGGACTGGCTGGAAAATGGTTTTAAGGAAATAGTTCTTGAGCTGTATGAAAACATGCTCAATAGCCTTAAACATACTGAATTACCAGTAGATTCTTTACTTTACTGGTATGAAACCTAAATCCATGTTTTCCAAAATGACAGTTCCTCATCCATGCTCAAGTTTTCTTCTGCACAGAGAGAATTAAAGCAGGCACTTAAACTGGAGTCTTGGTAAAAAATAATGTAGTCCTGATGTTTTGGATCAACTCAATAGGCAATAGCAAATTAAAAGCTCCAGAAAGGAGGCCTAACAAGAACAAATAGTATACCATATTTTTTCATCCAGACACAGTATGGTCACCACAGCTAGCTTTAGGAAGCCTGGCAGCTTTGTCCACTAAGCCCAGCAGACGATCTGTTCACAGCTCTCCAGCCATGCCTGCCAGCTGCAGTACTGGGAAGGCACCAGGCAAATGGACCACACTGTGATTCCCATCGTTTAGAGAGCCCTCACTAGCACATCTGTCAAAGCAGAGACACGAAAGGCTGGGCAGCACCTGGCCAGAGGCATGGCTGAGGATGCAGTGAGGAGAGCTGGCAGGGGCAGGGCACAGGCAGGGGCAGGGACCCGGGCACAGGCAGCACACCTCTCTCTTCCGCCCGAGCTCCCCCCTCACTGCACGATTCCCCTGCGGGATCCCAGGAGCAGGTGCCCACCTGGGGCCCACATCCCACTACAGGGTGCAGGGCTGCCCTCACCCAGCCCCACTGCTGTCTGGGGTTACAGTGACACCCAAACAGCTCAAACATCAGAGAGCACAGACGTGGTCAGCCCTGCACACAACTAGCCCTGCACCAGCCATGTCAGTGAGAGCATCCTCCCATTCCCCCTATCAGCGAGAGCACCAAACACAGCCATGCCTATGTAGAGCAGCAATGTTTATGCCCACATCCTCTTCATAACTGGCATGTCATTTAAGCAATTACCATAAACTTCTGATCTCAAATAGATGCTAGAAACTATTATGCTCTAGGTCTGAATTGCTGCCTCTCTGTTTTCAGACCAGACAGACAAAACCCAGCTGCCATGCCCTGCTGTACCAACAGTGGAGAGGCCCCAGGAGCTGGCCACAAAACAACCCAGGGTGGCTTGCAGCCTTCTTAGGCTGACAGCAAGCTACACTATGTGCATCACAGCAGCTCCTCTGTTCAGGTCCCAGTCTAACATTCTCTGCAGGTTACATAAACTCAATATCACAGGACACCTCTGCAACTACAGTCTTTTCACATGAAGAGGCAGACACTGCCCTGCCAATCTTTCATAACCCCACAGTTCTTTGGCATGGCAGAGAAAAAATAAAGCATGCTTTTTACTCTACAGCAGATCCTGTCTAGGAACAGCAAGGATCTCACCACCAGTTGTGAAGCAATGTACGTTTTCTTACCTGTAGCTTAAAAAAGCATCTCGACCCCTTTCAGTGCTCTCAGCACTGTCATATTGCTGCAAGTTCAACTCGCATTTTGAGAAGACATTCATATTTAATCATGAATACCTTGTTGCTTAGACAACTTCTACAGCACCCTAAATAAATCTGTTTGCACAGCCAGTAGAAAAACATACCTTCTCCATCAGCATGTACACAAAGTAATGAGGAGCTCTTATGTCACCAGCAAAACAAACATCACATGCAAAAGAAAAGGAATCCTTACCTCATGTTTCACGTTTCCATGTTCTGAAACATAAGTAAAAATTGGCATTATTGTTGATTGCAAATTGTGCACCTTTTCAAGAACAATCTCAGCCTGTGCTGCGTGGTGTTACAGAAACCCCTGCTGCCTCCGTTTGCCAGCCGCCCCAGAGGCCGGGCGCGCCGGGTGCTGTTGTGCAAACGCCGCTGCACTCCCGGCGCTCATTGGCCCCGCCGGGCTGCGCCCATGGCCGGGGCCGGCTCCGGCTGCAGGGCACCTGCACGCTCCGGCAGCGGCACGGCAGGCCGGGACAGCACACCTGACAAACCCTGAGAACATTGCAAAAATGCTTCAGAAATACTGGCTCGTTGGGAACTCAAAGCTACGGTTCGTTGCAAGTCAAGTTCACACCTTTTCTTGTCTCTGTCTTTTCACAGTGTGACAAGGTGTATCATGGTTAAACGTATACCTTTAGCTCCAAAGTGTTCTACAATTCGTGTTCACTTCAGCATTGCATTAGTGTACCAGAGACTTAAGCCACTGCTTTTACTATAAATTGTATGGTACTACTTTAAAAATGGGGAAAAAATCCTGTGCGACATCAGAAAGACTGCATAAAGCCAGTAACACTGAGCACACCCACATCAACACAGGTCACAAAAGGCACAAAAAAGGACACCATTTTTCCATGTCCTTTGAATGTCAAATCTGATAGCAGGTATTTGGGTGCACTCTAGATTTTGGGTCGGTGCCTTACCAAAGCACACATCTGTATTTGCCCTTGCATGCCTCGCACCCCACATGCCGCTGAGGCCCAGCACAAGCTGCGCGAGCCTGGTCTCTGCGTCCTTCAGGACACTGGAAAACTTCTACTGTCACATCTTCTAAACAGGAAGGCATACCCCAGTAAAACGAGTAGCAAACTTTAACTGCCAGTCCCTTTTGTTCCGCTGAGGATGTTCCATGCAACAGTGGAGTGTGGGAAAATAAAACCCTGGCGTGCCGAGGCCGAGCCCGCAGCTGCGCGCACTGGGCCGGGCTGGCACAGCGCCCTGAGCGCTGGCACCGCTCCGCTCACGTACGCCCGCAGTCCCCGCGCCAACACAGCCCATCCCGCCAGCCACAGAAAGCGCTTCTGCAACTAGAACCTTTCCATGAGGATTAGTCTGCATTTGGAGAGTGAGCAGAGGCAAGAAAAGTAAGCCTGCCCAAAGGAGGAGATGCAGGTAGTCTGGTGAGGTTTTCTAAGCAGCCTGAGGGAATTAGTTGCCCAAGTGCTGCTGAAATTCAATATCATTTCAGATTGTGATCTGATATGCCTTTCAGAATTTTTGCCAAAATCTGAACAAAATCTCCTCTTTTCAATGTTTAATCTCAGCATTATGAATGACTTCAAATGAAGAGAAGTCATACAGGTAAGTAGTTGCAAAGGAGGCCAAAACTCAAACCCAGACTTAGGGGTTTTCTTTCTTTGCTATATTGTAAAGACTTACATTTATTTCAGCAGGTCATTTATCAAAAAGTTGAAATGGAAATGTCGTTCTATCCTCCAATGGGAATGAATGAATCTAATTTTTAAATGTTGCTGTTGAGAATTATTTTTACCTCTAGAAAATAGCCCAAATCCAACTAGATGAGTGAGTTCCATCTGGTGATCAGAGCATCCCAAAGCTTTTTATATTAAATAATTAGGAAATTCAATTACTAACTTTCAATAACTGAATAACTGGGTTCAAGAAATCACTACATAAGAAGATAACAAATACTCCTGATCATTCATGTAAAATAAATTTCATTAAAAGGAAAGTGAGGGATTTTGATTAAAAAGAAAACCAACACTGATGGACCAAAATGCCATTTGTGATTTCACCATTAAGACTTCAGGAATAGCAAACAATATCCAGTATAAGTATTTCCACATAAAAGCCTATGCAAAAAAATAAGACTTGTCTAGTTATTTCATTACAGTCCAACTATGCCTGTATTTCAGAATATTCTTTATTGAAATATTTGTGTCATGTTCTCATGAAAGACTTGTTTTCCAAACATTACACAAGTACAAGACCAAGAAAACCCTCATTTCTATTTTTTCGGGGGGGATGGGGGAGTAATGTCTCAGGATATCCATCACCAGATATTTTACACATGACAACTTTAATTCAAGTTCCTGCTCACCACCACTGTGTCAATAAAATCATCGAGTGAGTCCTCAGTTCTGACAGCCACTTAATTAATGCCATAGTTCAGCACCATTTTGAGGTTTTTCTTGTTTATTCACTGAGGCCATGTTACCACTGGGTCACATTTTGATAATTATACTTTACTACAGAAGCAAGAGGAGCAGCAGCTGACCTCAGTGAGTGAGTGAACACAGCTCAGGAAATGGAAATAAGCAGCTCTTCAGGGATGCAACAGAGCAGCAGGATTTACATGCTAACTAAATGAAGAGTAAATAAAAAGTATATGTTATAAAATATTCACCTTTCTGTTTTAAAACAAAACTCAAAATATTTAAAATGCAGGCATTATTAACTAAGTCCCTCAGAAGGAGCTATGGGACTACATGTTCCTTTCCAGCCATTTAGCCAGTCATTGCTCAATCAGAACAAAATTAGAAATGCGACCCAGATGTACCACACTGTAGGACCCTAAAAAATATCAAGCACCCTAACTGGCTTTTGTTCAGGTTGAGCAAGAAGCATTAGTTAAGCAATACAGCTCAACCTCTGTTGCAGTTTTTTAAAAAGTGGTATAACTCCAATGAACTTTGTGAGATTTGAGCATTTACTTGTCAATTCAGTTGACAGAAGAGGTTTGGAGGAGAGCCAGCAACTTTGCAACTATTGATTAAGTCAGCAAAATCATAAATAGTGAAAGCTGCTAGTTTCTTTTTAGATGTCAAGACCACAGGCTTTTCATGAATAATCTCTAATGTGCTGTAGCAAGCAATTAGGACATGAACAGCATGGACTCTATTATTGGGCATGCACATTACTGTATGAAAGCAATTCTAAACTTAACCCATTCATATGGCAACATTTTCTTTAATTTCATCTCAGCTAAAAAAACTTCTTTTCCATCTAAAGAAATATAGTAGCGTTTCAAATGGAATTATCTGAATGAGAAAGAAATCATGTATAAATTAACTAAAAAATTACGATAAAAATAACCAGCTAATGTTTTCCTAATCTATTTATGACCTGATGAGACATGCCTTCAACATTCCCTGGGAAAAGAAATATAAAGAAGAAAATTCAGTGGGTTTGGCTTTATATTTAAAATATTCAAAACACTTTCAGATTCTAGAAGCATTATTGGAGGTTTCTCTAATTGAAATATTCAATAGTCAGTAGAACCAGCAAGCATTTGCCTGAAAATACTTAATTCAACATAACTTGATGGACTTGGAAAAATTCCAGTCTGGAAATAAAAATGAATTGTTAATTCTGCTGCTTTAGATTAGGAAACAGACTGGAGTTCTTCAGTATGTTCTGAGCAGTGATTTTGTTTTATCAATCCTATGAGGTCCCTGAAGAAATTGCAAGGGACACAGACACGTCTGTAAAATAAAAGCAGGAACAGCAAGGGATGCAGCTTCTCCCCGTGGCTACTAAAGATGTGTCTTACTCATGCCTGATTACCCCAGGCCCCACCCTTAAGCATTCCCAGACACAAACCCTTCCAGCTAGTGGAAGAGCATCCTCAGATGAGTGAAACTGCTCTGTGCCATGAAATAAGACATACAAATGCAGTTGAGAAGCCAGAAGATGTAACAAGGGAGAGGAGATGCCCTCATAGCCAGCAGAGAAAAAACACCACATACGCCTTTATAAATGGTCTGTCACAGAAATATGTGCATCCATTTTCAAATCCTTATGTTTAAGAATTTCATACATTCTACTGTTTAAGACCGTGCAATCAGACTCAAAGGAGTTCATCAGAACATTAGCAAGGATTCCAAATCACAGAAAGATTAAGTGATAGGGCAGAAAAGTAAAAAATATGAAATGTAGAAGACTATTTGAGGATGCACAGGACAGCATTTTAGGGGGAAAAACCTGTGAAATCAATAATGACAGAAACAAGCACAGAAAACTTCAACCAACTGCTGATTTACAGCAGAAGGGGCAGGAACAGCAACCAAGAAAACCCAAGGGCTAAATGCAAACATTTTGTTCTGTTTATTAATTCAACTGGTTAACTCAGCATCTTTTATCACTAAAATTTCTACAATCTGCTGAACTAGCCTTCTTTGAAGCAAAACATCTGAAGAACCAGCATATGTTTGTGTATAAGGCATAGCATGAGAACACAGCCATTTCTCTTCAGATTTTGTCAATGTTTCTCTCATAAGTGTATCATCTAAATCTGACACTTAATAATTTTGTCATTCAAAAGGTTTCATCTATCTTTGGATGTCTGTCTTTTGAAATTTCACAAAGTCTGACTTGCAATGAAATTTAAAAAAATGTAATCCACTCAGGAAAGTTCTAAGCATCATTTCAGAAAGGCTGGTAAAAACATCTGCTCATGGTCTATAAAGAAAATGGAATCTTAAACTTTACAAAACCAGAAAATGCTGAGGAAAATTCAAATGCCTTTGAGTAACCTAATGGCATATTGCCACTGCAGTGCTTTGAACTCCCATCACCTTTTTTCAAATAAGCCCCTGGAAGTACAAGAGGTCTACAGAATAGGAATGGAAATAATTTGAAAGACAGAAAAAATTACACTTACAAAAAGATAATAAAGTTAAAACTATTTCATTTAGAGAATACACTATTAAGAGGTCAAAATAACTTATCATAGAGAAGCAGTCAGTCAAGACTTCTCACAAAAGCCTGAAGTCATGTGTTCACAGAGAATTCAGTGTTCTAACACTGAAATGCAGTTAGACTTCCAAACAGGGAAGCCATGCAAAAGCATTAACAAGATGTAAAAACTCTTCAAACACCAAAAAAGATAGAAAATATAACAGTATCAAGCATGGAGCATCACTCCTGGACATTGTCAACCACACAGAGGATTTGCACTTTGCTGTGAAGCATCTGGAATGGCACTGTCAGAATGACACAACACCAGATTAAACAGAGAGCACAAGTATCTACATACCTATAGATAAATATTCCATGTCTGTGGCTCTAACTAATACCACACAACTGGGAAATAATAATGTCCAGTTTCCCAAAAGGATGATCCAGTTTTATGCACATTATACCCTGTGAAAAAGATTGTAATAGTTCCCTAGAAAAAAACATGGGGAGAAAAAAAACAAGCCAACAAACAAAAAAACCCCACCAAACACAGCAATACAGTAAGTGTTCCAGGCATTTTACTGCTGCACAAGCCTTTGCTCATTTCCCACAGGAGCAGCAAATGACACTGCTTAAAAATACTATGTTTATCATAAATTAATTTCTCTAACTATTTCAAAGGAAGAATTTGCAAAATTAAACCCATGGTAGAATTTTGTCTATATAGAGCGCACTTCTTCCACAAAGTGCAGTGAAAATCTTGAATTTTACATTATATCATAGCTTAGCAGACATGAAACATAACTTATGGGAGACCTCATTTCTCAGCATAACTCTGGAATAGTTAAAGAACAGCTCCAAAAAATAATTCAAGTTGTACCAACCAATATTTCAGTGTCTGAATTGTCTCATCCCTTTCTGGCCCATACAGGGAAGCAGGTACTGCTAAAATTCCTCCTTAAACCTTTCCTTGGTCTGTGCACATTATGAATGGCCAGCACTGATCAATCAACACTTCTTTCTTTAAAAAGGCAAATCAAGAGTAAAAGTGGCAAACAGTAGAGAAAAACCTGAGGATTTCCCTTCCTAGTCATTGGTCGATCAGGTGGAGGGATGAAACATTTTCAGCTCACTAAGCAAAACCCCTTGTCCTTTCTATGCTCGTTGTGTGATAAAGCAGGGGAAGTATGGCAAGAGCTGCAGTTGAAGTTGGTTCTTGCAGCTATGATCTCAGAGCAGACTGTAAGGAAAGACAGCTCAGCATCTCCTGTCCTCCTCCCTCAAGAGCAGCTAAAAGATACACAACTCTCCTGTCTTGTATGAGAGCTACAGCAGTTGGGGAGCCTTTGCATAGAAGAAAAAACAGACTGAGAAGAGAAAGTGAAGTCTGAAGAGAGGACAGAGAGCTGAACACCTGGATGTAGCCAAACCACATAACACAAAAAAGGATCTTAGCAATCCAGTTGCTTGCAATTACAGTACAGTGTAATTCTACAAACATCAGGAAGATGATTTAAAGTAAAATCCAAAATACCATACTGCTCCTGTGAATTTTTAAAATTGTAATTTATTCCACTTACAAAGAAGGAGGAAGGTGATTTGTTGGTGCTGTTATTTTGTTCTCTCTAGCAAGTGTACAGCATTGCTTAAGTATGCAGGAAAATGACAAGAAATCAGACCTTTTGTTATCTAGGCATTTATGGTCATTCTTACTGATCCATGTTGCACCATATGTGTCCACAGATATTTACAGAGGAACAGAAAGACAAGCTCCTGCCTCCTGGGGTGCCAGCTATCCAATTAAAATAAAAACTACAGAACTGATTAAAAGAAAAGGAGCAACACAAAGAAACAAGGTAGAAGTAGGGGTGGTTTATACCACAGAAGACATTTCGTTTGTAAAGAACAATGTGTTTGTTTTTCCACTCTATTAATTTCAATGAATTGCTTTAAAACATTCCATTTTTAAGATAATTTTAAGTATTTCTTTTCCTTAGAATATCTGCAGGAGGTTCTGTAAAAAGCCTGTGTTCCAAAACGGGTTTCAGTTGCAAGCACTCTGGATTGCTTGTATGGTTTTCAGATCTACAAAAGATTATTTTTAAAGAGTTCAGACTTGGAGGAGAGCATGGAAGATCTCCACTACAGAAAAGCATCTAAGAAAAAAAGTTTACTGGCTACAGCAAAAGTCAGTACCTGCCACCCTGCTGATTTCATGAAAGAATAGGACAGGTCATTAGCACAGAGAGCCAAAAGCCAAGTAGAAATCAGAAGTAATGCTCACAGGGACAAAGACAGAAACAAGCTTATACCACCTTGAAAGGAACAAGCTAGAGTCAAAATCTGGAACCAGCATCTTAGCAAAGAGCAATGGATGAAGTCATCAAGAAATTCCAAAGTGGGAGAGAGATTATCTCTGCAACAGCACTTAACAAAGATTAGAGACTAATGTCAAAAAGGAAATAACCCAAGGGAAGAGGCTGCAGTATCTTATGTGACATATGTGACACAGACAAACTTCACAAATTATTATGGAATAATTCTGAAAAGGAATGCACAGATTTAGAGAAGTGAGAATGATACATAACTGGAAACTTTCCCAACATCTAAAACTCCACTTTCCAGAAATCATTGTGTGTTGCCAGTGGCTTTTGTCTTTTAAACAAAAAAGCAATTCAAAATAATCTCTGACAAAAAGAACAGTTGAGAAGTTGGACAGAGGGAGGAGTCAAAAAATGCTCTAGGATTATATGACTGTGGCAATAGTGTAACAAACTCACTGCCACCAAGGGGAAGGGGAAGGGGCAGGGGAAGGGGCTGAGCATTAGCAGTGAGAGATCCAGAAGGTGTCAGAAAGGGATTTACAGGTATAATACTGAGCGGAACAGGAAGATGTCAGATTTTTGGAGTTATTTGTGAGAGGCCAAATGGTAGTTGAAATCAAGATTCCTTAAGGTCCCAAAGAGTGGAGCAACAAGGGAAGTGCAAAGCGACAATGGCCAGGGAAGAAATTCACAGAGCAATTGATTAAAAGAAGAAAAAAAAAATAGTTCTTAGGTATGGGAAATAGAGAGCCATCAATCACCTTTTTGTGAATATTGTGAGTGGATAGAAACTATGGAAACCAAAGAGATGAAAGAGGAAGCTGAGGCAACACAAACAGCTTTAGGAACTGAGTGGAAAATATGAAAATTGACATAGACATAAAGGGAGAAGCACAAGGATGATAGATGATGTGCTGAACTGTAGGTGTTACATACGAGCATCCACAACTGAAATGAGAGCAATTCCTTGTTGTATACAACATTGACAAAGAAATTGGGTTTGACCTGTAACAGTTCTCTTCTGCTTTGGAAAATTTCAATTTAGTAGCAATTTAAATCCCTATGAATCCTAAATGCAACTCTAATTGTGCTTATAAATGGTAGTTTCACAAGTATGCATGTTACAATAAACACAAATTAGAGGTAAATTAAACCTTAATTATATCTAGCAAGTTTTATGCCCTAATTAAAAATGGTATTTTAACAATAAAAATTACTTACCACCTAAATTAGCCCTGCCACAATTGTCTAGTCTTCCTAAACATTCTTTGTGTGCTCCAGCTCCACACTTAGAACATAAATAGCCTTGATAAAATGTTCCCCTGTAAAATAAAATTAGGTAGTGATACATTAGAGGTGACAAATTCCACACATAAAGGACATAAGAGACATGGCAGAAGGTATTAGAAGTCATTTGTTTTTCTGCATAATGATAGTCCTTAAAGGCTTGAGGAAAAAGTGACAACTGACAAACAAGCAGCTCATCTGCTTTCTGTCACTACTAGCCATTTAAAAATCTCAACCAGACAGCACTTTCAGACTACTAGCAGATTAATAACCTCCATTTCAATGTAATCCAAAACTACTTTGGAACAGTACACTTGAAATTGTACCATTATGCATCTCTCCTACTACAGATCTACACTTCACTTCATCTCAGTGGGAATTAGCCTAGGCACCATGAAGAATAGGATCCAGTTCAAGAGAGCTGTAAGTTTGAATGTATACTTAAACATTAAGTAGTTTTTAGGCTATATGGCAACTATTCTTGACTTTAAATTAGTTCCTTTTAAAAAAAACATATCTCGTGGACACTTCAGGTCATATTCAGAGCTGCTAATTCCTTTAAAAGTCTCTATACCACAAGGTGGCACTTGGGAACAGCCAGCTGGGTATTCCCATGGAGAACAAGGCAGCATCCTGGGGGCTGTGTCCTGAATGCATGACAGCTGCTCCTCAGCAACAGCAGTTGGTGCAGACACAGTAACTCAACTACACTGCTCCAAAGCCCTCCTGACTTTTAAGTTTAGAAGGTCTGCACCATTGTTCATAGTCACTTAGACCTTACTGCATTGAGGGGGGGTGGGGAGGGGAAATCTAAAAAACACCTCTGAAAATCCAGGTGAATCTGACTACTTAGGAAAAGCATTGCTAAAGAAAAAAAAAAAAAAAACTGACAGGGAAGAACATAATTGAAGTTAATTTATTCCATGCCTGTGCTTAACAAAGGCACTACCCACACTTCAAAGCCCTTGCTAAAGGCTGTGGCTTCATTTTGCAGAATATCAACAGTATGCAACATAGAATCATACAAGGGTTTGGGTTGGAAGGGACCTTAAGGAGTATCCAAACTCTCTGTCATGGACAGGGACATCTTTCACTAGACTGGGATGCTCAAAGCCCCATCCAGCCTGACCTTGTACACTTCCAGGGATGGGGCACCCACAAGTTCTTGCAGGGGTGGGGAGGGGGGAGACCACCACCCAAAACAACCTTTACAATACCTCAGAAGCATCTGACAGACTTTGCAAGATGTCACCCGACTGAAGGTATGCATTTTGAACTCATGAAAGCTTGTATCGGCATAGTCTGGCCGGATGTTTGACCTAAAAACAAAATTTGAAAATATGCATTAAAAGAAATCTAGAACACGAGGCAACATTCACAGCAGGAAATCCTAACCCACAAACAACTAGTTTTATTTAGACTTTAAGGTTTTTCACTGACAAGAACCAGAATAATGTAGTTTACCACACACCTTGAAATGAAATCTGAATTATGATATTATGCAGACCTAGTTTTTAACTATTCCCTGTAACTACCTTAGCTGTCACAATAAATAGAAAACTAAACATCTGAGTTTTATTCTTGTTTGAGTAACTAGGATCATTCTCAACAATATTTTATTATGTGAATGCTGAAGAAAAAGCATCTCACAGCCTGAGAAGCACCATATTTGAAAACATTAGCAGCAAATTTAGGACCGTTAGGTCATAACTATGCAGCAATTTACTGGATAACCTGAGTGCTTCCAAAACAATTAGAAAATATTCACCAGTGTTTGGTTAGTGCTGTTTAACTGTGTTGCACAGTGCCCACAGCTGCAGATGCACATAGTAAATTTAACAAAATAAAAGATCTCTATTCACACTGCCAAGATACCAAAACAATTCTAGCAGACTTATTTCCAAAGATCAGATTTATGAACACAGCAGTGGCCCATTACTGTACCTGTGTTTTGTTTATCTTCCCTACTGATCCCTTTTAAAAGCAAGAGTATAATTTAAATGTGACACACTCATTTGTTGTACCAGTGACTGTTTCCAGATTTATTTAAAATTTATTAAGTAACCTAATCAATTTTTCTGTTATCTGTCCCATTTCCAAGACTGAATGGGAGAACAGGCATTTTCAAGGAATTTCTTTTTTTTTCTTTTTAATTAAGATCCCCAAACCAGCTTAACACTGTCAAAATCAGTAATGTCAAAATGCTGGGTACATAATTTAATATGAATCTAGACTGTATCAGACAACAATATATATATATATTAAGGGTAATGTATTTTTTACTATTATTTATATTAGAATGTTTAGGACTCCATAAATTTCTGGTATTTTTCTATCAAAAACATAGCAAAGCATGATGCATAGGAATTATTAAGAAAAAAAATCCTGAGGGCAAGAATTCAGGAATCTACAGTACTCAAAGGAAAAACCAGAAACTTTCCAACATAGAAAATTACATATTCTTCCATTAAAATTGGAGATACTTATAAGTTTCATTCTTATGTATTATAGATAACTTCCAGACTAAAACATAGACCAGCCACAAGCTGCAATGAAACATAGATAACCATGCAAGCATCCATCTCTCTTGGATGGAATTAAAAGGCTTACAAAAAAACCATTTAAAGAATTTGTTTAAGAACCCAGTGTCAGAAAGGTCAATCTTCAAATCCACCTGCTGAAAATGAACATGCTGAAAAGGAAACGTACTCAAAAAGCAAACAGGATTTTGCTTTTATGCCTGAGAATAACCTTACAATCAGTGCTGTTTTAACTACCTCATTCATGTCTCTCTCTCTGCTCTATGATGCAAGATGTCAATACCACAATTCCTGCTAACTGAAACAGGTGTGCATACTACCCATTCACAGCAGGAAAGTTAATCCCATAAAGAACTTCTTAAGCCAGGAGAAAAAGAATTCTTATTTCTGGGCTCTTAACTTGGTACAGCCTGTATTTCATAATGTGTCTGCCAGAGGGCTGCCAAAACTTCTTCAGCTATACTCCAAGCAATCCTAAAAAAATCCCAGGAACAAGTTATAATACTTCACTCCCAACAAAAGCTCATTTTTATTAACCATTTGGTTCAGATCACGACATCTTGCAAAACTATGTTCAAAGTATAAGCCAAAAGTGCAGGATTCATGTGATTGAAAGCATACCAAATTAAACCTAACAACCTAACCATTTTTCAAGAATAAACCGAAGAAAAAATTCCATTCATTTAATTAGAACAGGATCAATCTTCAAAAATAATAAGCATAAGTGGATCAAAAGAAAAAAATTACAACCTCATACAGACAGTAGTTTAACACATGCATGTGACTACACAATTTCCTTCCATATGTAAAAATTCTCTTTCATTCTTCTCTCAGGCTATCTTCCACAAAGACTGAAATGCATAAACTACTCAAAATATACCTCCTATTAACCAAAGATGATACACTTTATTCATTCTTCTTTATAATAAAAGTAATATTTGAAAAGAACAGTGCAAAGTAAGAAATTGTACACTTACTCTGGAGACAGTGCTGTAAACTGAAGCACAATATGGAAAGATAATTAGTGATACAACAAAACCCAGAAAAATAAAAATCAACGTGTACTGTCTACTGCAAATTTAGAGCTGGAATAAGGAAAGCTTTCTGTAGAAGATGATAAATTGCAGTGCTAACCATGGACAGGAAAACTCTTACACATTCTGCTACCCAATAAGTAATGCTGCATTATGGCAAATCCACTTCTGTAGTACCATCACACATCACATCAGACAAGCCTGAGATGATGCACTATAGCAGTATGTATAGAGCAGCAAGCCTTTTAATGTAAAGTCAGAAACTTAATGAATCAAGGGGTTTGATATTTTAGTTTTCAATATATTTCTTTTAAAAAATAGCACAAAAATAACCCAACCTGATTAACACACGAATGTTTCCAATTAGAGATTAGGCACAACTCATCTGTGACTAAGTCCAAATACCACAAGGACCATATGAAATTTTTTTCCACAAAGGCTTTCACACTGAATATCCCATACTGTGTTTTATCTTTTTAAATACAGCACATAAAGCTGATAATGTGAAATAGTCATGGCATAGCCCACAACTTTTCATAGCCATGTCCAACCATAAAGAAGCTCTTTTGCTTACAGCATGGAAGCCTTACACTGATCTCAGAACAGAGAGCAGATCTCTCACAACACAGCAAAGGGAACATTTCATCCTACTTATTCTTCTTCCCAACCTGTTGGCATATCACAAGACAGAAAAAAACCCCCAGTATTTATGTCAATATTAATTTTGACCCTAATATTATTTTCCTCCTTAAAAGAAGGATTTCTTGTTGGAGACAAAAAAAAGAAACTCAGACATGATTGTTAGCAGAATTCAAATGTATTGAAGCAATCAATAAAATTTATTTTGGGTCTTCAACTGTGTTCCTTCACCATCACAGTGCAACAGCCAAGCCCTCCTGCAGACTCCTCAGTCCCTCCTACCACAACTGCTGCTATTATGGGATGCTCCAGGCAGCAAAAGAAATGTATTTCTATTTCTGCTGTCAAACGATCTTGATGAGTGGCCAGAGCAGGAAGTCACTCGTACAGCAGAAATACTTAATCTGAAGTAACCAGTGACAGAGAACACGTTCCTCATTTTATTGTAAAACTCTCTTATTTTTCTGAGCAACAGCAATGTGGGGAGCAAAAAGCAGTTTCCCTTTATCTGTTCTACTTTTTCCCCAAGCCGTTTTAACTTCTCCACTCTAGCAGAGACAAAATGTCAATGTGAATCTGTTATTACGACAGTTTTTCCAATTCTCTCCTTAATTCAACACCAGGGGTTTTATAAGGGACAACCACAAGTGCCCCTTCCTGCACAGTGCTGGAACCCCATAACCAGATTTACTCCAGTCACTACTGCCGTGTCCTTGGGCTGCCCCTGAGCCTTCCAAGCAAAGCTTTCTCTTTCCAATTTACTTAGAGAATATTAGTCCCACTGGGACCAATTCACTGCTACACCACCAACCCAGAGACTTGCAGGTGCTTATCTCATGAGTCTCTGTCATTTGGACAGGCAATTCTTGTCTCTGCATGAGCCATAGGAGCCACTGTTCCAGGGGCAGAATGACCATCTTCTTCAGTCAATCCTCCACCTCTGAGCAGTCTTTTTGTCTTTAAGGTTTTGAAAGTTCAGTGCAGAAAAGAGTTACCCAGGTATCCTATTCAAGTGCCCTTCATATCATCAGCCTCTGGAGCATGCATTGTGCATATGAAATATTCCCCTTCTAAAAATATTCTCTCCACATTTGCAGTGCCACTTCTTTCTACTGACTTGTTCTTTTCAGATGAGTAAATTGATCATCGGCCAATCTCATCCCACCCACATAATGCAACACCTTTATAAATGGTGTCAGGAAGTGTCATGTTATCAACCATCCCCCACAAGCTTCTGCAGACAAAATCCATTCTAGTAATCATCTTTGTCTAGATTAATGGCACAGCTGACCACAGAGTAATGATACAGATAGCCCAAAGCTGTCTTGTCAGACAAGACATCTAGGTGCTTATTCCTATGCCTATAGAATAAGGAATAAAGTCTGTTGACTATCCTACCTCAAGATACCAAAAATAATTATGCATATGAAGAAAATGAAACACCTTAAACTACAATCTTCTCACACTAGCGGTTGGGATAACACATCAAAGACTTAAAAGTCATGCTTAACCCTCAAAACACAAATATGTCACAATCAAAAGACTAACACTTAAATTAAAAAAAATTAACCTTGGCAATCCTGACATATCTGTGTAAGTTCTATGCCTCATTTTACAAACCTGAACTTTGATTATCTTTGATCTAAAGTGTTGCCAAAGGTGTACATGCAATGAAGTGTACATCATTAGTATCAAGCAACTTGGATAAAATTTGTTACTGTAATTTCCTTACTTAATCAACACCATATTCTGATGAGAAAACATTTAAATCAGAATGTGTCTGAAGAGCAGTGGAATACCACAGGCATTTGGCTGCCTTATAGCAACAATTTAGGGTTTCATGTTTGATTTCTACAAAAAACACTACAGAGTACCTTCCACAACAGGTTGGAAAAAACAAATAAATCACATCATCTTTGGGAGGGGGGTAGGTACAAATATACTTGCTTTTACTGTCAGTTTAACTTCCTCTACATAGGTAGGGCTTTCAAAATAAAACACACCAGGAAAACTACTAAACATTCAGCCACAAAACTCCATCTTTTCTACTAAATATGTAATTATTACAGATGTATCCCAAGGGAATAAATAAAAAGCTAAGAGATAGCTTACTATATAAGACCTTCCTGCTATTTTCCTAGGTGGGAAAAAATATTAAAACCCCATTAATCCCATTAAGTCTTCATTTCCAGAAAGCACATATTTCTAAATAGATAAAAAAATGGAAAAAATCTTTTTTTATAAATTTTTCTATGCTGAGTAAATCTTTCCTTGGATGTTTAGCACTTCAGGTATTTCACTATTACCCTTGGAGACCAAGAACTATGTCTCAAGTTTTTCTTGCATGGACATATTACTGAAAGCTTACTAGCTGCCAAATCTAACAGAAATGTAATCAAAGGATAAAATGAAGTATTACATTTGTTAGATTAATTAAAGCCTTACAGCAAGTTTAAATATTAAATAGGAAATTAATAAAATGCAAACCACATGGCCTTTACTGAAAAAGAGTGCAAAAAAGAGAAAAAGTGGCATTATGAAAATACAAAGAGTAGAAGCAAATAGAGCATGGAGTCTTTGGCTCCTGGTTGGGAATGTCAATCTCATAGCACAAAACAAGCAACAAGAAGCTATTCTGCAGCAGAGAGCACTGCAAACCTATCATCTTATGGCTTCACCTCCAGCAATGAGTTAAAGGAAGGAGATTTCAGAACACAGCACAAGGAAATAGTCTCCTTTCTTTTATTATAAATCTATTATAAATCTATTAAATTTTAATCTATTATTTATTTAAATCTATTTTGTATTTAAGGCCAAGTAGAAACTGTCGTTTAAACAACCTGTGAAGTCCTCTGATGTCCTCCACTAGTGACCAGTTCTCTCTTTCTTGCTGTATTTTGAGAGCTATTTCTTTTAATTGCTTCCCTGGCAGCTTTTCTACCAGCTTGACTTCAGCAATTAAGCCCTTTACAGATTTTCCCCCTCCCTGGGTCTAGGCCACTGTAAAGGTGTTGCTTAAACCCACTACAAACAATTCAATTAATGTTGAAAAACTGCAGCTCTGGAGTACTTAATTAAAAACTCAGCTTCTTTTTCTCAAACTTCAAGTATTTTTAAACTTTTTTTTTTTTTCATAAACTGGAAAGAAAAATGTATTACACAGGGAAAAAAGAAACCCTGAAATAGTTTGATATTCCTCAGATATATGCACATGAGAAGCACATGCATAATCACAGTATGTACAGGAAAAGAAAGAATGAACATTTCACACAAAGAGAAATGCAAAAGTAACTGTATGCAAACTGATCAAGAAAGTTCCTTTCAAAAGTGAATTGAATTGCCTGCAAAACAAGACTGTATCAGCAAGGGCAGGGGCTGAGCCAGATACTCTTGGGTAGACCGTGCTGTTAAATACAGAGCAAGCAAAGGCCCTGTAAACATTGACAGAACCAAGTCATTCTTCAATGACTGATGATAAACCTCCCAGCTACCACTTAGGCCCAGAGATGTTCCTCCAGTCTCACATAGCTCAGTGGCACTGGCATCATAGAGAGAAGAGGAACCTCCTCTTTCCCTGGCAGCAGTCCCCCAATAGTTTTCTGAGTATCATGAAACAGCAGTAATTTCTTGGGTTGGGACCAGGCTGTCAAGCAGTCATGGGTTCTGCATAACAGTACAGGGGGAGAGCTGCCTGCCCTTTGACAGCTCTCCCCAAAAGGGAAAATACATGCTACAAAGTTCTAATGATACTTCTTATTTTTGGGTTTGACTTCTTTTCACAGAAATGCTATTTAGGTCAGGTCTCAAAGATCATTTTACCACTTCTGTCTCTTCAAGAAATGCAATCATATCACAAGAAATTCTGCAGAGTTCAGTTGTATGAATGTGCTTGGAAAATGTCCAGTATTTTGGAAGTACGTTATATTTGAAACTGAATAGCCATTTCACTTGATTAAAACTTGGCTTTAGAGAATAGTTAATGCCCACCTGTGAGCCCAGAGGCATAACAAATAAGGAGATGCATGAAGTATCTCAGATAAAGAGTCTGCAGTGAATTGCAATTATTTTAAGTATTAAAAGAAGAAATACTACAGGGAGCTCAGATAAAACTCCATACCTTGAACTCTCCTAAACTCTCAACCTCGAGTTAGACCTTTGCATTTCAGAGCTGATATTATTCTGCACTCCATGTTATACTTATAATAATTTAAAATGCTCCATACAGAACTGTTCAGAATTATGGACACCCTGAGCACGAACTGCTGAAGATCATTTTCAAGTGTATGTGATGTGAAATCTGATGCTGTACTCCTGCAGTATCGATTGTAAAGAAAATAGCACAGGTTAATACCTCTGGATATTGAAAATTTTGATCCCAGATTTACTTATTGTATAAATAATTGGCATCACTGCCAAAAATGGATTAATATACCCAGATCTAATGTAAGTATTTCTAAGATATTAGTTGCTAACAGAAATTATTTATGAAGACATCCTAAGTTAAAATTCCTGGTTTGTGCCAAAGTGACCTCCTTCCAAAATCTTAAGTACCTTAAAATTTAGCCATGACAATTGGTACTAAGCATCTCAGAAAATTTGGGAAAACTTTACTAGCACTAAAATATAGCTATTGTCACATATTCATATACTACCTAGANAAACCACCACAAAACAAAAACAAAAGCAACAACACACACACCACCCCAGAATAGAAAGCTATGAGTCAAACAGGACTAAAAGCTGTCAGCCAAACCTCATGTGAAGAATTTCATGCAAAGTTGGTCCCAAGACGTGCTCATCCTCACTCCCTCCTGTGACATGCAGCAGACTCACCCTTAGGATGCCAGTCCCTACAAACAGAGCCAGCCTTACATTTGCACTATGCCTACTTCACCCTCAAAGCATTTCAGCTCTGTGCAACTGTCACCATTTCAACTGATCACACAACCTTCTGTCATCTAACAGAAAGGCAGTTGTGTAATAACAAAGTAAGAGAGACACAAATAAGTAAAATACAAATAAGTATTCCTTTTTGAATCTTTACAAAGATTTTGTTAGGCATTCCTAAGGGATACTCTCACTAGAGGTGAGCAATGCCATTTCACAAAGGATTTTCAGCTTCTTTTTTACCTTCTCTTCTCAGGAGCAATGCTGATTACTTACAGCTAATTCATTTTTTCTGTTCCAGCTTGGCTGTTCTATTTCAAAATCATCTTTGAAAATCTATTTACTGAAGCAATCAATCAATCAATTCTCCATATGCTAATACTCAAACATTCGGGTTTGTCACATCAAAGAGTGTTCATCAAAAAGACATGTTATAAAATTAAATTAACCATATCACAAGTAAATTGTGCTTTTGATCAAGAACACACAACTTCTAAGAATTTGCTAGGAAATTCACTTATTTGATCATATGATGAGTGGCTTTTTTGAGATCAAGGAAATTATCTTGTTAACTTTTTGGAGACAAACTGCATTGTTTCAAACAAGATACTGGCTTTCCTTGTACTTTATCGGTTTACTTCCCCAAAAAAAGCATGGGAGATGAACTGCTTTGAGCTGATGTATTCCTGCATAACATTTTTGAGCATGCCCTGATAGGAACAAAGCTCTGTCACACATCAGTACTTGCAAATCAAAAGCATCAATACTTTATATACTTTAATATTCACTGGCTGAACCTTATTTGTGAAAGTTCTAAGTCTTACAAATCCAAATTTACCAAGTTGCTTCTACTGATAAGCTTTAAATATTTTATCACATTTACACTTAAATGAGGACAAATCTATGATTTGGAGTCAAAAACTCTGACAACACAGGATTTATACAGCCATTAACTTGTAAATTATTGGAGAAACACCTATATCTGCTAAGAAAAAAGGTAGCATTGGTTTGCAGGGAGAAGCTATGACATCTATTCATATAACCAGAGTATCAAGACAAAGATGTAATACAGCATTCCATGTTTTGACACTGAAAAGACTCCTTGCACAAAAAAAAGCCACTATTAAGATGGTGGTACTTTATTTTTATGATGTCGTGTCACTAGAAATTTATTTCACTGAATTTTAAGAAGCACTAATTTTCATAGTAATATACCTCAGATATTGTAAACTAAGTTGTAAAAACATAAGATTGGGATATTTTTGGGTTTTGTGAACTGGAAGACATAACAGTGAAGTATATTTATCATCTTCAGGTGTTTACCCACTGTTTTCATAAATTCTGGTTTGCTTTCACATTTTACACTGCCTTTACACTGTGCTCTTAATCATATCTAGCATCTTCACACAGTTCTTGCTGTGTCTGGAATAATCTAAAGAAATTTTGTAACTATAAATATGTTGTGAATGATTGCTTAGAACCCTGGAAAACATTTGATCAAAACCAACTGGAGTCACAGCAAAGAACAGGCAACCATTCTTCTTTAACAGACACGAACTTGGCATTCATTCTTGCAGTATTGCAATATTTATACTGATGAAAAAACCCCAGGCAGACATGTTTGTTTATTGCTTTGGTAACCTATGTGAGGTTGGTACAAGTGAAACACCTCTGCAGGTTATTTGAAAAATGCAGCAGACATCTTAAGGCTTTTGAGGTGCTCTGATAAGAAAGCTTTAATTTAATATGTCAGTGTTCAATGTGTCAGAGCTCAAATATTCTCTCAGAAGAAAGCTTAATGCACATGCATTATTAATGCACCGTCTGGGAGAACAGATCTATTTGAGCAGAATCTGACCAACGTCATTACTCAGAGTGCAGTGTGAATTTGGAAATACGAATGATAATGGGTAAGAGGACACTTTTCACCTACCCTGTGTCTTGTACTAGTTTTATTTAAAATTTAGAAAACCAATGAGCTCCGGTTGCAATTTATGTAGCTTCCCTAATCTAAATTGTTGTGCACACACCTACCAGGTTTGATAATCAATGAATCTCAGGATTATTTCCTCACTATCGGATGATGTGTTCTGTGTCTCTTGAGTTGCAAGGTGTGAATTTAAGTTGAACTGAAGCAGCAATTTTTCAAAAACATGTTAGACTCTACCTGAACTGCTGCACAATCTCTCTAGTGACCCAAAACAACATACAGTGTAATTAAAACAAAACCACTATTTTTTGAGGACTCTACAGCTTTCATGTCTGAAATCTTTCATTTAGGTATTTAAAAGAAAAATCAGATTCATTAACTCCATACAATTAATGCATAGCCTAATCACTATAATGAACCTGTTTCCCACTGATTTTTCAGGCATTACTAATTAGACATTACATTAATATTGCTATTTCAGCTATGTCAAAGCAGAAACTACAATCATAGTACTTCAGAAGGTGAAATTTTAACTGTTCCTCTGCCTGCAAGATGTTTTCATAAATTTCTCAGTTTGTGAAAGGCAGTAGTTGAGTAAAGCCTAATTAAAAGGTGTGCTACAACACTGTTGCAAAAGACTGTACAATATTAGTTTTGTGTGTCTTGAAATCCAGCAGAACTAAAGCTGACACACAGCCCTGGGCATCTAAGCCCTGCAGAAGACTGAAGCTGAAAATCTCCACACACCTCTTCCAACCTAAATTCTTCTTTAAATTGCGTTTATTTATAAGATGTTTCTACACTCAAGTCAAGTTTGCTGATGGTCATTTTTAGAGTGGATTACAAAACCCAGTTGAGAAAGGCTTAATTAAATTAGGAAACTGGACAACATGATGAAATAAATTCAGCACAAACCAGTATAAGATATTACATGTTATATTACACGAATGGATTCAAATACTGTCAGTGGGAAAATACAATCTGCAGCCTTTCATGGGAATGATCTCTGCTGTTGTGGCAATGAGAACATACACCTGCTTCATGTTCTACTGTGATCAAGAAACAAACCACACACAGAGAAGTATTTAGTGGATGGAAGAGAATGTTAAGTGTCAGCATGAGACAGATGTAGCAATAATCAACAGATTTTCTATCAGTATTTATTCTATCATCTCACGAGAAAATAGAAGAATTAAATTCTTCCCAACAATGATGAGAAAAGCAGTTGCTCTATAATAAGAAATTAAGCCTGGTAATTAGTGAGCTAAGTAGTAATAACTGAGGTACATACATAGAATATGTACATATGCTTAGCATAGAAGAGAGACACTTCAACTTTCAAGGGTTTTCTTTTTATAAAGAAAGGTTAGCATAAATTCATTGACATAAATATTAGTCAACTATTTTTTTTTAATAAGCATTTTTAAAACTAAAATGCATGTGCAGAAGAGCTTTCTAGGGAAAAAATACCAATCAACACTATCTTTTAGCATAAGCTGAATGACAAAAAAGTATTACGTATTTGTTCTGATTCTTCTGGTGTTTTTAAGCGGGAGGAAAGAAATCAGACACAATGTGCTGCTAGAAAATATAAAAGATTTGTGTCTCACACAACCAGTTTTTGAGGTTTTAAAAGGCCTAGTTATGGCAAATAAACCATACACTTTATCACACTGCTGACAAACTTTCATTTAATACATGATGTCTGTAATTTGGCTGAATGGGAACAGTAATTTGGCGGTACACTTCTATCAATACTATCTTGGATATGGAATGACTTTGCATTTAAACCAAGGCTACTTGACACGCTAGACCAAATTTAAACATTCCATGCCCAGTACAGTAAAGTCTTTGCAGCACTATCTTTGAAAAGATGCTTATTTACCCTTGCAGCTAAAGGCTCATCTGCTGCTATGAACAGAGCTCCAAGAAGAAAATAGCAACTGCTCAAATTGGCCACTGTCAGATTTAAGCACCACATCTCTTCCAAGGCAATAAGCAGGTTACACTCCCCCTGTGCATGCAGAACATGCATTCACACCAGCAAGAGGAGGCACATCTCAGGCACTCTGCAACGATAGCTCCTCCTAAAACATCCTCCAGTGGTCTCTAGCAGACAGCTTTACGAAAATTTCTCAAACCCATCAACCAAAGTTTTGACTTCAAGAGCTTGACTGCAATACTAACTAGGCTGCCCCAGTGTCCTGCTTCATTTTATTGTGATCTAGAAAATTCAGTACTCCAAAGCAATTTTGGGTTGTACACAATAAACTTTTCGGGTTTTTTTTCTGAGAGAGGGCTGTATGGGTAAATAAGCAGCTTTAGCTCTGGCTATTTCTGTGTATAGGTCAACAGCATCAAACTCAGTGCAGCCAAACCACAGTATCATTGCTATACAAAGGTGTGCTGTATGAAGAGACTTCATGAACACCCATGAAATTCTTAGGAGAAATAGAAATTGTGGTGTTTGGTATTATATATTTTCTAAATAAAGCAATAGTCTCAGGAAAACAGCAAATACATACTGTAGGAACAGTGCTGCTGTATGATTAAAAACAATTTACTCTGTTTCCTATGACCAGTAACCCAGCATTTCCAACCTCCCTCAAAACAAAACTCTAAAAAAACCACACACTACACTAACAGAGCTGACTAAGAGGTAGAATATTTTCACAGGTTTGTGAAATTAGCTTTCTAACAGAAATTTACTGGTCTGAAAAGCAACACTCTGGAAAGAGCACTGGGGTTTCATCTAGCTTTCCTTGAGGGATTTTCCATACCAAGTATGCCTAATGTATTCCTGCCCTCTGCACCTAAATCAAGTCCAGCCAGCAAAGCAGTGTTCTCCTTTATTTCATACTTGATCAAAAACATAAGCTTCCCATATCCGGAAACAAATTCTCATCTCAACAGTGGGTGCTTTTTCAGCAAATAAACTATCATCACTGTTTCATGTGCTGGTATAAACATCTAAGTTCCTCCCCTCAAAAAAAGAGAAATTATAGCCTAGCTAAAATAATTATACCTCTAAAACTGTTCTAATGGCAACAAGGTTAATTCTTACTTTGAAAATAATAAGAGAGATCCTAGTTTGTTCTCTTATTTTGTTCTTAGATTAATACTTGCACAAACCTGACTTCAACACACTGGTATCCCAAAGGCATTGAAATTTCTGTCTGGAACTCAGTAAACATCATTTCTGATAATCAAAACCCAATGTTATTCACGCCTTCAACTGTGCTGGCTTTGCAGTCTTGGAAAATTTTTAAGTAATGAAGCAGCAACTATAATTGAATGCGATGAATAAGAACATAATTTCAATCATGGCTACTTTTCAGAGCAGAAAAATTAATCTACACCGTAGAGAATGAGAACCCTGAAAACAACAAATCAAACCAACCGAGCCAACCATTCAACACACTTGGATTAATTCATTCCCAAATACAAACTCGTATGTCTCAACATGCATTAGAATATAATTATTGCTACATGCACCAAGGTATGTTTTGTGGGAGATGCTGAGGGAAACACACAGTGAAGTCAAACCTATGTAATGGATATGGGGATAAGCAACAAAAACTCCAGAAAGGATAAAGCAGTAATGAATGCCACTGAATCATGTTGCACCTCAGCCCTGATGCTGCTGCTCCAGCCCCAGTGCCTTAACCACCCAGAAAGGAGTTAAACTACAGGTAAGGCTTTACAAGGACACGCATCCATACAAGACACCACCATCCATTTTCAAAGACCAAGTCCATCTGGCAGAGAGGAAAGCACTGCACGTGGACTCATCAACCACCGAGGTGCTGCCTGCTCTGCTCACACAGGCAAGCAGCAGCAATAAGCCCTGCTGACAGAGGCACACTCCCAAAGCTGAGCAGTGCTGCTGGTGCCCAGCACTGCATGAGGGCACAGCTGCACTCACACAGCAACACAAGAGGGGAGAACAGTCCTGCACACAGCCATTGAAATGGCTGGGAAGAACTGGGGAAAAAAGTCATAGTGCTCTCCCCACTCTCCATAGCTCCTTGCCTGACTTCTGGTTTGCTTGGTTTGGTTTTTCTGGTGCACAGGGTCAGGACCCCTGAAGAGTGATGAAGAGTTGCAATGCTGAAGTTGGTAAGTCTGACTTCCTCACTTCTCATACATGTGTTAAGTAAATATAATTATGATATTACACGAAGTACAGCAGGGAGAGCAGAGGGACAGAAAAAGGCACACATTCAAATAATACCTAGTTCCATCCCCATTATGCTACCCAGAAATTTTTTACCAAAACGTGTCATTTTTGCTTTCAATAAAAATCAGCAAGATGGGAAACCTAGTAAACAGGCTTCACTATATCTGTCCAGCCCAGGTTCTCCTGCCTTATGTTTCCATTAAATCATTAACACTCATTATACTGAGGTTTTTAAAAACTATGTATAGTTTATGAGGAAGTTTCACTCAAATCAGCTCACAATAGCCTTTTTCCTGAGCTCACACACCTTTACAACCACATGCAAACCCACCATAGCTAATGCTATCTCCGTGTTCACTGGGAGCCTCTCACTCCCCCCTTACATTCTTTTCTTTCCATAAAGCAAGCATCACCTCTCATCCAATTCCCTTGTGCATGTTTTAAACTTAATCACAACACCCAAGGTGTCAATAATGATGACTGTCTTTCTGACAAGAATCAGAAATGGAAATAAAGTTCATGCTGCATAACAATAATGTAATCTGCAGGGCTGCAACTCTGAACAATTTACTTTTCAAGAAGTCTAAAGCAACCTCCTCTCACTCTAAAACATAAAGGAAATCAGCCTTTTGAAGCTAAATGTAATATGCCAAGCAATTTGATTCAGCTACTAACTAATAAATTAGATAAAAGCCACGAGGAAAGATGCCAGGATCCCCTCTCAAACTACCAGCATCACCTTTCAAAAACACTTCAATTAGTCAAAATTAAAATGGGATGGGAAAAAGTCACTATTATGATAGATATTTATTGTCAATATAATTAATATTTACCCATGGTTGCTTAAGACAGCATTACTAAAACAGTTTTAGCAGCAAGATTGGCAAGTACTACATAGCCTAGAGTGCCCTCTTCCTTTTCCAAGAGGAATTTCAGGGAAATACTGTTGATGAAGATATCAATCAGTTGTTTCTCAGAATGTCACATAAAATAGATAGCTAGATTGTATTAAAACATGAAAAAACGTTCAGCATAATTTAAGCAAAATCCTTATATGCATGATGAATGTGAGTCTACCTTAATAAAAATATACTTACAGAGCCATCTGAAATTGTTCAAGCCATTTTTTCTTCAAGTCTTTAGTTTTGCAATAAACTTCTAAACCATTCTCACCTTGGATATGAATGAGGTAGAAGCCATAAGACCACTGCATAAGATTGGTAATACAAAGGTCATCTTGATGAAGATAAGGAAAAGGGATGAAAAACCCCAAAAAACAACAAAGCATCTGTATATTCTTTAATTTATTAATTTTGGGAACAGCAAGACCACATTATTGTGTCCCCCTAGAATGACTTACTCAAAAGTTTTAATTACATCAAAATAAACAAAGTTGAAATTTCTAAATATTCACTCCAGCTTATATTTAAAACTAAAAGCATCTTAAAGAAATTTTATTTACATTTTAAACTCCTGCAAAATGCATCAAATAATATACATTTTATGTGAATTAGCAACAAATATTTACCTTCTTATTTTCTTTATCAGTAGTGGGGTTATTTGTAATTTTGTATTTCTGAAGATCTATTATTTCCTTCATTTCATAATTATCCCCTCTCCGTTTGCAAACAATGACAGCTAGATCAAACAAGAAGATATGCCTATGAAAATACAATACAGAGATGGTTAAAAACACTCCAGAAAGCCAACACCAAAAAGTCTTATTTTACACAATTTTGCCAGTGGCACTTCAAATTTTGAAGGTGAAGAACTAAATTACTGGCTAATAAAGCAACCAACAATGAAAATACTTTTATTGAATACTGACTCCTTGTAAGGAACTTAGTGATCTTAGATAATAATGTAATAACTGATTTTCCATTCATCACTTTGCACATTCATTTGGTAAATGGTAGACAGGCTCTGTGAATGCCCAGTAGAATGGAGAGCCCCCAAGAATCAGTGAGCTGACCTCAAACCTACAAAGAGTTATATTTAAGTTATTTATTTAACTTTTCAATTGCTAACACAAGTTATGCCATCACCTGTCTTGCCTCGCACGTTTGTCTAATGTCGTTATCCTTATTTCCCCATCACCTTGAGGTCTCCCATACTGTAAGAGGGAATGGTTCTGAAATAGAAGTAAAATGTATGATTTCAAACAGCAACAGTATGAAGATAACACATTCAAATGTTAGACCGCTCACTCCTTTTACCCCAGAAAAGGACTTTGCAGATCAGGAAACAACTTTTCCTCACTACTGTCTAAACTAAATACAATAAAGAACCCGTCCATTCTATTTTTGTCTTCAAATGGGAAACGTTTCCCCATTATAAAAACACCTGAGAGTCACTGTACACATACAAACCTTTAACTATGCAAATAACTTAACTACCAACACCCAGAAGAGAGAGATGTATGTACTTGAATATCCATATCATTCTAAACCAAGCAAAACATAGTTATACTTAAATACTACCAAGAATACTATAAACTCTTATGAAATGAGGAAAAAATACATCTATCAATATTTTTGATCAGAAGCGATTTAAAAATTGTATGTAATTAAAAACATCACTTACCAAATTCTCTATTGATAGTTGAAATTGTCTAATTTCCCGAAGTGTTTCATTATCTCTCTTTACTTCATTTACATACTGAGCCAAGTCCTAGAGTATCAACAGCAAAAGAGGGGGAAATAATAACTTTTCAATAAAAGATTACTTTAGTAAATCATTTTGACAAGTTCATTTCTAATTTTATCTTTGACTTATTTACATATTTAATAATTTCTTTTGAAATTCCCTTTAACATTCAAGAATTACCAATACGTATGCCTAAATAAAGAAGAAAAGAGTGTCTGCATATCTTCAATAATATTTACAACTCTTCATGATTTCTATTGGAACATGAATTTCATATCAAGAAAGAGGGAAACAAGTAATAAATTCTTTAAAAGAGCTGATATTTTCTGAATTTCTTTAGTATCTTATTTTCAAGATAAAAGATGGAAATGTAATTTATGCAGCTCACTACTGAAAATGCAGTCAACATCCCATATCTGAGGTAAATAGGAGGTAAATAGAGAATATAGTAGAAAACATATATAGGGCAGCTCAAAAGCAGAATGTAAGGTGTAAATGAATCATAAACCTGGGTGCTTACTAGAAGAGAAAAAGCTGCGGCCCCAGTAGTGGGATCTTGCTCTTACTGTTGCACAGCAGAGAGAAGCCATTACATAGCAGATTTTAAAAGGGGCTTCTGAAGGGATATACTACCTGAAGTCACAGGGTGAGATCATTATTGTGCCCTTTACCAGAGCATGTACTGTACACATTTCACTAAAGCCTTTAAAATGCTCTGAACATGCTTGAGTAATAGTGACAATTTGCTGGGGCTTCTCTGTTTATGGCTAGAGATGAGGAGTGAGCAGAAGAGGTAATTGGTAAGGTCAGGGATGCTGAGAGCAGCAGTTGGAAAAGGCAGTCTGATCTTCCTAACTTGCTTTTACAGTATCCCTTCAATATGGTCACAAATTTGGAGGGTGGGAGGAAAATACATGTTCTTCCTAAGATGTTTTTAATCAGAGTCTATGAATAGCTGCAGTTATTATGCTAGCTTCCCAAATGGATCTGTGCAGGATACATTCACATTGGTCTTAAAAGACTTAGCTCAGAAATTAAATAACCTCCTTTCTTGCTGCCAAACGAAATCCAACAGCATAATCCTTCCAAGAATTTTCCTTCCTGGGGGGCAGTACCACTTTGCTAGCAGTTTTCCCAAAGGCACCTCTTTTTGAGCAGAGACACCAGGGTTTTTAGAAGCAAAACACCAGTGCCACACTGTTATTTTTACCACAATGGCAGGGATTACAATAAATCAGAATGGGAACAATGCTGCAACCTTAAGGAGAGATGCTCATACCTCAGGGTGTTTTTGGTGTGGGGGTGAGGTTTTGTGGTATTTCGTTTGGTTATGTCCTGTCAGCCAGCACATACCTGCCACAGCCATGCTGGCAAGAGATTTATTTGATTTTTCAGTCCAACAGACACCAACAATAAAGAAAGACATCAAGTGGGAATGAAAAACCAGGGATAAGTATAAAACAGAGTTATTTTCCTAGCCAATTAGCAGCAACCAGGATGCATGGCCTGCCACTAGATGGATGAACATTGTGCCATCTCTTTTTAGGAACCTCTCCGACGGAAATTATCATGGTGTAAGTCCCTCTATATTCACTGCACAAAAATGGATAACAAAAAAGGGAGCTAAAAATCTCATTTGTGAGCTGGTTTGTATTCCAGGCATTCAAGGCAGTCACAAAATATGAGACAGCTGTGTGACCCAAAACTAACTTAGCCTGACTTCAGCATCTACTGTGGACCATACAGATTACAACAGAAGGAGATGTAATTTATGTCATATTGGCTTCTTTCCCCACAAAGAAGAGAAAAAACTTCCCAATTCCAGCACATGAATGTCACCATTCATGCCATGAAGCCAACTGAAGCAGACCTGTGCTTTGTTTCTGAAGCTGTGGAGAGGAGCACATAATATATTACCTTATGCACAAAGCAGCACAGCTATTCTATAAAGCATTTGTTAGTACCACTTGCAGGTGAATGTATAGTGACAGGTACCCTACCTCCAAAAAGATGCTGCTGCTTTCAAAGGTAAAGCCACAGAGATCATATTAAGATGACAGAAAAAGGTCTTGTAAACAAAGAGCTCTCCATCTCACTGGGAAATTAGTGACCTTGATTCAAATTGACTTACAGTAGTAGAAAAATACCTACATTTCAGAAGCAAGACCAACATGATTGAAACACCTGTTTTTCAGCAAACATAAAAGTAACCCGAAATGGGGTAGTTCCCTTTCACAAACCCTCTGCTTCAGAAAACTACTGAACTTGTTTCCCAGACTTGAGCAAAACCCTCAACTTTGTACTTGCCACAGAATACAAAGCTCAAAGCAACCTGTGAAAACATGTTTGAAATGTTGTGAAGAACATGATCTCCTCCAGGAAGTACAGTTCTGAGCTACCATTCTAACTACCAACAGACATAAATACTTCACTGCCATAAATACTCACCTTCATTGCATCAAGTGCCAGTTTTAGATTTGCCTTCTCCATGGGATCAGTAGTGTGCTTCACCAGCTCCTGCAGACAGAGCAGTTAAAACTTTCTACCCACTGTTCGTCAGTTTATAAACTGAAATCACCATTGCTCATCCCCACCCCCAAAAATATAAAGAAGCCAAAACCACAAAATGCAGCCCAAGAATAGGCATTTTCATCCCCAGAGTGAGCAGCCTATCAGTGTGTGGGGACTATTGTGAACAGTTAATTGGCAAGTGTTTAGGAATGATTGCTGCACAGCCTAAACACTGACTCTAGCTGCTAATGAACCATCACAGGAAGTGAATTTGGTCTGTCTAGCACTTAAAACTTGCCAAATCAGATCATTACTGCATGTGCATGCTGGAAGCCCAGGTAAACAACACTCAAGTTCATTTACACATTGCTATATGGTATTTCATCCTACTCCACAGCATGCACTTGTCCACAGACAGGGATCCATGCTGGCAATAAAACCTCAGCTGAAGTGTGCACAGCTTAGAAGTCACACTCTCATTATACCTAAGAGGAAACTGACTCAGAAAACATAGTGAAATCAAATTTACATGTTCAAAGAATTTTTTTAGCCACCTCCCATATGGAAAAAAACAGAATCTTTTTTGGGGTTTATCAAGTGGAAGTGTAACCTCTTGGGAAAACAGGTAATTTCTTCTTTATAATTTGAGGCAAGAATTAAACATTTCAGCTCACATAACTTAGTAAAATCATGAGAAATGAAATAGTATTTTTTATACTCATATCAAAATTAATAGTAATCAGTACTTATATTTGTATTACAATTCAAATAACTTATTCATTTTCTTTCCAAGTCTGTAAAATATTTTTCTTATACAACATACAGACAGTGTTACACAGAGCATAGTGACATTGTATTTCATCTTCCCACATTACACATGTTGATTATAAAATCATGAGTCAGATGTCATAAGTTTTTTTTAAAAGAAGTCGTACCATGCATTTTGCTTTTTTCCAATTTTGCATTGATCAAAATATTGATGACTCATTTATAGAAATATTTCAAAAATTTAGTATTACAAAAGGCATGTTGTTCTGCAAAGTCAAAATTATGCTCCACATATAAGTAGTAGATCTCTTTAAAATGACATTTTACAAGCATCAGCAGGGTTGACAGTCTAATATAGTAATACATTTCTTTGGAGCTGAACTAATGAGTCTCCTGGCACAGCTATCAAATTAAATTTATACGACTCTCCACCCTTATTACAGGACTAACTGCAAAAGCTAATGCTTTGTGGGTTATAACAAGAAGCATTTCAAAATAAATATGGCTTAATTGCAATATATGACAGCAAAGAAGTATCTTAAAAGTATGCTGTACGTATGGCCCAGCTTCCCCTTTTCCCCAAAAGGTTCACATTTCCAAGCACCATGATTATGGTCTGGTTCTACTAACCATTTTAAACACACCAACAATGAAAGGTCCAGAGACTGAAGAAAAAATCGTGTTTTATTTGATTTTCCCCAGATATGCCTCAGCTGTAAGAAATGAACTGCGGGAGAAACCCTGCACTTGACTGGATTTTATTTCATAACATATCTAGGGAAGCCTCAATCACCTTCCTTTGATAAAGACACTTAGCTTTCATTTTTAAATTTTACTGATGATAAACAATCACAGTTTTGCTCTTAGACCCCTTAAATTTCAAGAATCGAATACCTGGAGCAGTAGGTGATATTTTAGCACTCTTTGCATTGGAACCACTAAGAGATCCCGTAATGTAAATTTGCCATTATTGGCCCTCTTGGAACATTCCTAGTTCAAAGCAGAAGAAAGAATAAGACAATAGAACTAGAAAATAAACCTATTCAAAAGATATATATGAAAACACCATGACATATAAGCAACTATATTAAGCTTGTGATAAATTGTATCAACAAAATGAAGAAAAACAGTTGGTATGGCAATACCAAAAAGAAGCAGAAAAAGACTCCATCTAGTCACTTGTTCTTTGTTCTACTCTTTCATGCATGTTGAAAAATCTAAGGCAACAGAAATTCAGCATTCCATACAGCTAAAAAAAATTACATATACCTGTGGAGGGTAAAAAAAGCAAAAGGTAATCATGGAAACTACGGGCCAGTCAGTCTCACTTCAGCACTTCATTGCAAAAATTGTGGAGCAAGTCCTCTTGGAAGCAATATCTGGGCACATGAATAAGGTATATGGGAGTACCCAGCATGGATTTACCACAGGTAAATCAATGCCTGACCTACTTGACAGCTTTCCACAATGAAATGGCTCAATCTGCAAATGGGTGGGGACAGTCTACCTTGGCTTTTCCAAGGCTTCATCTCTCACAGTAGAGTAATCTCCAGGTTGGGGTGTTATGCTCCAGGTCTATGAAAAACTGACTAGATTACCAGGCTCAGAAGGGCAGCGACTGATGTTCCCTGCACTACCTGAGGGACAGCTGCAGACACAGCTCTCTCAGGGCTCTGTCCAAGGCCCCCTCCCCTTAAGTGCCTTTGGCAATGAACTGCAGCAAAAGAGACAGGACACCCAGAGCAGGTCTGCAGCCAGCACAGCTCAGGGTGCAGCTGACACCCTTCAGGGCAGGCCCTCACAAACCTCACATGAAGGCAGCAAGGCAAAGGGCAAAGTCCTTCACCTGGTAGGCACTAGGCAGGGGCATGCTGAGCAGGTGGGCAGCAGCTCTGCAGAAAGGACCCAGGGCCATGGCAGACAACCCTGAGGCTATGGGACAAGGGCTTGTTCAGCCTATAGGTCCCTCCTAGCCTGTGTGATCCTGCAGCTCTAGGCTCTAGCTGAGATATGCTGATAAATGGAAGGGTACCACTGACAGTCACTTCCTGAAAGAAAACCCTAACTCTGATAATGTCAGGGCAAAACTCCCTTCACTTCAGGACCAGGATGGGCACTTTTGTACGTGCAGCACATTTCCATTTGATCAGAAGCTCCAAAAGAATGAAGAGAAACATACTCATCGGTCCAGCTAGTTTTGTCATCATACAGGTTTTGACTTCAATGAAAGCAGGACACAGTCACAGAAACACATGGTATAACACATATATATATACATACATACACATATATTAAAAAATACTGATACCTCTAACTTCAATTTAACATCTTCTTTTGTCTTAGAGATATTGTCTAAGCACGATATTGCTATCTCCACTTGACTGCAGTACTGTCCATAAATAACCAACCTAAATCAAAGCAAGAGAGAATGAAAGGAACATCTGTTTATTTAAGAACAACCCTTGATCATTTTTTCATAATCCCTGTTTCAAAAGGAGCAGTGCCTACATAAGCAAGGACAGAATTTAACCATGTGTTCAATTGGCAGCATGAATGAATGAAGACTACTCAGAAGAATAGTTTGCTCTACTTTCAAAATGGTCAAAATCATTGCATTTTCCTTTAATAGTCACAAATACATAAATATGTTCTGATAAATATAGGATTCATTAAAAAGCTGCAAAACTTCTCTTCAACAGAAAAGTCTGTAGTGTTTACAGCAATGTAGACTTACAAGGTTGGAATGAATAAATTCTGGAGCACAGGCTTAACAGGATTAATTAAGCCATCCTTTAAAGAACTTGTAGGTCATCCAAACTCATCTGTCTCCAACAGTTTCTGTCAGGTGTGAGCTCTCACACCAAAATAATACTGTATGAAATCTTGAGAAATTTTCAATAGATGACAAGTGAAGCAATGCTTCCTGAAGGAGCCTCATTTTACAACAGGAGTTGCTTGCCTCTCTGTGGAGTGCTTTTTCCTGCTAGTCCCAGTGCCAGGAGTATTCTCTTCTTTCACCTTTTCATCTATTTTTTGAGGTGATTTCTTTTGTGTGCTTCAAACCCTTTTTGGTGGGCACCTATGAGCCTTCCATTGAGGCCTCCTAAATTTCTTTTTCTCTCACCTAACCTTTACCCTTTTATTTAATTCTTTTTTTCACAGTAAGGTGATGACACTGATTTAAAACTTACCGTTTCTGATTACTTTTAATCACTGTATGGTTCAGACACTGCATCAACTTCTATTCCCTTTTTTTAATAAGATAAACTTGCTATTTCTTCTCAATGTCCTTTGTTCCTCTTTTAGCACACATTTCATAACAACTTTATAAAGATAAGCATTTTTCAGAACAACTCCTTGTGCCTTGATTCCCTCCTACAGCAGCAGAAAGTGTAACAGCCTGGGAAATAACTGTGTCCTGCTCCAAAGCAGAAACTGAGACAGAGGGTCTCTGAAGGCAGGACTGTTTATGGGCAGTCTGGGACACCCTCCTCCCTTGGAAAACTGTCCCATCTAGCAGTCTCTGAATGCTGCTGTCCAGTTTCTCACACACCAATTATTAATGCAATCATCTTCCTTCACCCATCACCCTGAAGCAAATCCAATGAGCTCCCACAAGTCTATCCCACTCTGCTCCCAGAAAGACCTAATTTTTAACCAAAACCCAAGGGTTACTTTAAGATAGGTCAGCAACGTAGCCAAAAGAACAAATGTTTTTCAGCCAAGTACCACAGGCATATAAATTTATCTATATAGTCCAACAGCTGTTAAGTGCTGGCAGAAGGAACAATATGAAAAGGTGGGTAAAAAATTGGCAATTAGGCCACAGGCTATGGCACATTGCCACAGCTATCCTGTTATCAGCTTGGCAGCTTTTCAAAGCTTGAAGGCAAAGGGTGTTTGCTTTACTGTCACACCTTCGACTCAGGGTAAAGACTATAGTCTGTTCTCTCTTCTCTTTTACATCTGCTGTCTCCTCCTTCCAGTAATGACCTCTTCTGTTTTCTTTAATCTGAAATATCCCTAGTAAGTATCATTTTTTAAATCTCCTAAACAATACTAATACATGCTATAAAATATCTGGGATTATGTGCAGGAAAAAGTGCTGTGCAAGGTAAGACATTTAAGTTACCTGTCTAAGTAAAAACATGGCCAAAAGTGGGCTAAGAAGAAGGAGGGCTCATAAAACAATGGGTTCCATTTTGACTTCCAGTCTCAAAACACCAAAACGAGCTTGATAAGGATACTTACTTTGAATTTAATCCTGTTTCAGAAATATTCATCAAACAAAAATACAGTGAAAAACCAAACTGAGCACATATTAGCACAATTAGTAAGAGTGCTTAAATCTTACCTTTCCTTGTAGTTAATAAAAATTTGATATAGGTTCTGATCATTTTTGTTAACAATGGAATCATTGATTTCCTGTGTAAGATTCCTGTGGATTTTCACCAAATCCTTAAAAACAGTAATGGGGAGGGGAAAAACATTGTAAAAACAGAATGGCTTAAAGTTTTAAATATAAAAGTGAATTATTTTATGTTAGATCCATTCATTTCAATAAATTGGAAAACAGATCATTTGAGAGTAGAATCTAATTCCAAGCTTTGGCACATCTTCTGTATAGTGCAACAAGAAAAACTCAACTCCAGTAAGTACCTATTAGAGATTAATTTATTCTAGCTTGGAATGTGCACCATTAATTCACCTTCATTTTATAATGATAATTTTAAAATTAAGCAAGTCAAGTAAATGCTTTAGTGACAAGATGAAGTAATGATTCATGTCCCTGAGCTCTGAAAAATTAGTTTTGTACATTACTTTGGTCAATTAGTGATGTCCTAATGCTAAATTAACTGCAATGATAATGAGTTTCCCAATACAGCACACAACTAATGTCTGAGAGAAAGAAAAGAATATTGCAGAAAGATTTGCTCTTTGATTACTGTTGCAACTCTCCTTGCTTATACATTATCATACATAAACTACAGGAGATTGCATCAGCCTTAACACTGTATGGACACTACCAGAGAATTCACAAGAAACTAAGTCAAAACAGATTAAGAAGTTTTGAAATCTGGATAATTTAAAGTAGTATACAGATCACAGGAATGAAAAAGCAAAGACTGTTTAAAAAAAGTAAGCCATTTAAGATGATTTAATGCAAGAAATTATATACTACAAAAATAATACTCAATATTGAGTTGAACTAAGTTAAAACATTTCACTTGACGCTGATGAAAACTAACAGTACACACAAGGTCAATCACATCACTGATGAGGGTGCAGAATCTTGAAACAGATCAAATTCAGTTGCAAGCAACTGCATGACCTTATCCTCAGAATCTCAAGTTGCAGTAGACAGATGTTATCACAGAAATGCTTCCCAATTAATGTATTGGGATCAGGAGCAAATTTTCTAAGGAGCACACAGGGACTCAGCTAAGCAATACCCCTGAAAAACAGCTTAATGCTAAGGGGACAGTGGGTCTTTTTGGGCTTCTATCTCTAATTCAAAGTCAAGTTTTAAACTAAACTGATGTTAGCATCATTCAAAGTTAATAAATGTTCCAACACTTCAGTATCTGTTACACCTACTTTCATCTCTCTTTCTCTCAGTATGTCCATATATATCATGCCACATGCATGCCTAGGTGCACATATAAGTGCATTTATATATGGGTGCACACACAGATGTACATACAAAGGCATTATACATAATATAGACAAGACACATACAGACACAAATATAGAGCCATATATTCACTGTAAAGAACAGAACCTAGAAATATGAGGGCCAATGAAAGGCACTCTCTTACTGCTGAGTAATTTAAACTGAGTAGTTTGGAGGTTTTTTCTTCAAAATAAAGTATTTTTATATCAGCTGTTGATCCAGCAAGCATATTTTAGAGTTTATTTAAGGAATATAACATCACCCTAAGGAAACAGTCCTTCACCACAACCCCTTAACAGAGAAAGATCCATTCTGTTCTGAGAACACAGCACTTGCTCTTCACATCTCACTTTGCTGCAGAGCTCTGTGTAACAGCTATTTTTAGTTTAAAACAAGCTTCCACTGCCCTCCAGCCTTCCTGCTGAGGAACTGCCACACAGACAAGGTCTGAGCAGACAAAGCGTTTGCAAATATTTTTGGCTTAGACAAGTCCTGTATTCCTTTTAAGGCTATTGGATGCCTATGAAATGCTCCAGGAGTTGGAAACAGGCAGCATCTTCTAACAGCAGAATACTGAATGCCGGCAACAAAAAGCAAAATAAAACAAGCCAAATGTAACAGTTTACTATGTGTCTCCCTAGTTTAAAATAAACAGGTTTAGTTCTTTTCACTCTTATGTGATCCCTTACAAACCTTTAATGAGTAGTGAGTGGGCTGACCTCCCTGTTTGTGCTTACAGCATTCAAGCCCTTTCTGTACCCTTGTGCAGCGTTTCCACTGACTGGAATTGGGTCTTTCAATATCAATAAGTCAATATTCCTGGGCACACAGAGCCTTAGGAAAGAGGTTTACAGTAACTTAGGTAAGGCACATCATGGCTTTATTTGCAATGAGTCAGAAACACTAATGCAGGATGGAATATAAATCTGTTTTCAAAAGCAAAGGGATCTCTGTGGGGAGCTGATGTAATTCAAGAAGACAAGTTAGTTACTGATATCTGTGACAGTGTTTTGGATTAATATTCAAAGTGAAGGACATGACAGTAATTAAGATGCAGAGTGAAAACTCCACTGAGGGAAAAATATGGCAAGGGGTCGGGTATCATCCATATAATAACTGTCATAACTTACCTTTACCAGGATGATACTGAAACAGCAACCAAAACATTTTTAGACAGGCCAGGTTCTCACAGAAGAAAATTAAATCCCCAACACCTCCTCCTCCAACCTGCGAGCCTGTTGGACATGCCAGAGATGGCCAAACCAAAGGTGATATTTTACAAGCAATAATAGCTTGATGTGGCCCATAGGCCACACTCCGGGGACCCTTTCTTTACAAAGGCCTCATAAAAGACCATTGCTTTCATTTGTCTGTGTTGAGAGAGGCTTCAGACCATTTCTGATGTCTTCCTTTAAAGTCAGACAGAGTGAAGACCTGCTGAATACTTACTAACTAAAAATATTTATAAATTATCATACTGTTCTGATTAAGCCAAAAATAAATGGCACCAAGTAGTAATCACATGAACCATTACTTTTTCAGTCAAACAGAAGGTTTCCTAGATAGTTCACAGAGGATTTTCCTTATACTTTCTAGCACCAGGTTCCAAATCCAACACTGTGAGTTATGTTAACTTTCAAGTGTGTTCAATGATGTAAGAGCCAGGGCAGCTACAAGGATTTGCAGAGCAGCTACAGATAGTCAGTATACAGTGATAAAGAACTTAGAAGTCACGCCTTTCTAGTAACATTAAAATATCAGCATTTATTTGAAAATAATCCATTTCTAGAAATTATTAACTTTTAAGGATCAAAAATACTCCAGTTTATAACAACTCATTGTCTCACATATTAATATTATTTATCTTATTCCCTCAAGCAGAGAAAAAAATTGGCAGTACACGTTTTTAAATCAACTAATATCTACATAAACACACTGTGCATTGCATTTCAAAGAATCATTTTGTGCAGTAACATGTAACACGAATACATCACAATCAGCTATGAGCCTCATATCTGTCCATTAAATATGCAATTACTCACAGGAATGTTGATGAAAACAGTATCAAAGTCTGATGCTGACAGAAACCTTTTCAATGGTACCATGAAAAACTGCAAGAAAAAAAAATTATATATACATTGGCTATTGTAATTCTGTCTTCTAGACTGCTGTAAAAGGCCTGTTACAAGTCTGTAAGCAGCATCTTACTTTCTCGATCGATTCCAGGGTTTCAGTGTACTTCTCTTCAGTTTGCTTTATTTCAGCAAGACAACAGCTTCTTATGTCATTTTCAGGACATTTCTGCAATTACAATGGAGTCAAGTTTAAGTCATTAACCGGCACCTAATGGATAACAAATGGTTTTATTTGTTTAGAATTACACAATTAGGATAACTGCTTCCTGAAATTCTGTAAGTACTGCAGCCTCCAAAGATGACAGCAATAACCAAGAATATTTTAATGTTCAATTAGCTGATGACTTTAGTAAAATCAAAGCAGTATTATGAAAAGTTAATGTTTATACATAAAACACTGAAGCACAAGCATCAGCATGTACTTTGGAAGCTAAAATACAAGGTCACATTTAGTTTACATCCAGACTGAGAAATCTTATTTAAAATACTCAGCAGTTAATAATTCCATTAAATTTAATGGGGTTACATCATGTAAGTAACTTTGCATTGCCATAAATATTGGATTCAGTCTAATCCTCATACTTATTTACAGTTTTTCCCCTTTTATTTCTCAAGGGGAGCTTTCTCTTCAGTCACAATAGGAGTATGTCCTCAGATCAGGAAGTCCAGCGACCTCAAAGTTCAACTCTTGCATATGTACGTGTGCACATCCAACAAGATCCTGGGATTTTTCCATGTAAACCACCAGACTCATAGAACATGGAAGAAATTATCAGTAATTAAATGACTCTATATAAATAGTTTACAAGCACTCTTACCCAAGATAGGATTTACAGAATTACAGCTTCAATAAAATCTGATTTCAAATAAAAGAGTAAATGACTAGAAGATGATATGGAACTATTCATGTCAAGCAAGGTACAGAAGATGTGGAGACATAGATGTCAGCGTGGAGGTTTGACACAGTAACCCGATAGGCTCTTACAGTTAGGAGCAGTAACTAATCCAAAATGTTTTCTCCAACAACATTAAGCAGTATCTTAATAAGCAACAGGACTACAACATCCTTTCTGAAGCCTATTTATCAATTTGCAACATGCTTCAGCATATCCCTGGTTGTATCTTACCTATTTTCATCCAGTGTAGAGAATCCCTACACTGCACATACACCTGATGTCCAGGTGTTACTCAAATGCAGGGAGAGTCAGGAGTAGACATTTAGCACTACAGCTGTTCCATTCAGGAAAAAAAACACTTCTTGCTTTTGAACAAAAGATTTTTCTTCTCTAGGAACAGCAAAATTTCCAGACTGAAATTTTAACATTTGGCTCCTGGTATGTTAAAGAGCTAGACTCCTTCCACTCCCTGTCTGCTGCCAGTCTACCTGACACACCTGCTGAGCACAGCACAGCACAGAGGAAGCCACACTTTTACACTGTCCATGAGCCACACACAGCTCCTACACAGCTTGGCCACCTTGGAGTGGGAAATGTACTCCTACCACCTCAGCTACATATCACTTTGCAAATCACACAGGTTCATAAAGCTTGGTCACTGCTTTGGCTGATCTCCTTTACCCTTCTCTCTTTGTCTCTGTGTGACTCTACAACCAGCTCCTACAAGCAGAATACAGCTTCTCACTCTCATCTACCAGGTGCAGCAATTTTAGAAACTACTCTTGAAAACCCAACTTGTGCAGTTCTACATTTTCCCAAAATGAATATTAAGGTTCCATCTTTATCAGATGCAGACAAAAGTAATCATTTTGCAAAAATAACGTCTTATCAGAAAAATTGTGCTTTGTGAGCATGGTCATCTGATGGTCACCCTCACCTGAAATCTATCATTTAGTCCCAAATTCTTTTGTAGGGGGAAGGAGAGACTGTCACAGTTAACTGTAGTTAATTAATCTCTATAAAGTATTAGAATTTGACATTATTTAGACTTTCAGCTATTTTTTACCTTTAGTTCAATACTGCCCAAAATGTCCGCAGTATTTGCCCCACTACAGAAGCTGCTGTACTCAATAGTTTATATCCATTTGCAAAATTTGGGTGTTTGTTGTTCATCAATATTCATATGAGCAATGCAAACAAATCCTGGGATTGCAGTTAAAACTTCATTCATTCATTTCAGTTTTGGGCTCACCTAACTCAAAGAGATCACTAACACAGACACTTTCAGCAGAAACTGACATATCAATTTTTCTATCCACGCCACAAACATCTAGACTTTGAGTACAATAAACAAAAGGGAAGAGGGAATAAGAAATAATGTGTGATACCAGTACAGGTAAGAAAAGCTGCCTCTTAGCAACATAATGACAACCTAAGGATCAACGAAACCTACACGGCTGAATAAGCAGGAAATTCATTTGTTTGAAACAATTCTCAGTTGTCCTTGTTAGGCTTGTTGTTCAAACTATGGCTGAAATAATATTATACACAATAATTTCACAAAATTGTAATAATTTAGGAGGGAAGGACACTTTCAAGTAAGCAATTAAATTCATTGCTCTTAAAATAGCTGGTAAATTTTACTACTCAAAACCACCAAAAAAAGGAATTACTGTATTTCATTTAAAAATTACAATTTTTTTAAACTTACTGTAATTAATGTTTTCCCCTTTACCCAAACAGCCTGCTAAGTCTCACATAGGAGATAATGCTCTGCACATGTCAACTCCAGATGCAGCTGAGCAGGAGTGTCACTGAAACTATCTATAAAGACATCATTTCAACTTTCAAAAAGTTAACTGCTATTGTTCAAAGCAGCTAGGAACTGGAAACATACAGGTTGCTGTGCTGCTTCATCTTTCATTAGGTCTTCATAAACTTCCCCACCTTCATCTTCTCCGTAGACACAATCATACAACTCCTCATCTTCCTCAACACCAGTTTCACTGAAAAGACAAGACAAGAAAAAAGCTGTGCAGCACAAAGTACCATCAGCTCTGCAAGGGACTACTCACAGGAGAAGTTTTTATAGTAAAAAAACAGATTCATTAATAGAATATCTAATGAAAATAACTCATTAAGGGAAATTAAGTCCATTAATTTTCTTTTCTCAATCCATTTAAAATAAATTTGTACAAAATCAACACAATTCTGAAGACTACATAAATTTAGAACTACATGGGAACTAAACCAGACAGCAAAAGCAACACATCAGGACAGTTTTGCCACAAGCTACAAGCCAGCTGCCCTCTTCTCCTTGAACCTTTTCCCACCACATCCAGTGAAGAGGAGCTGCCTCTCCTTACTGCCTGGCATCCCAGGACACTGGGATGTGAGACACTGTTACAAGTCTTCCTCCCTGAATGAAGGACTCTCCGGGATAAAATACATCAAAGACTGCAGAGCCAGCACTGAGGCACGGTACCTCCACACCATAAATCAGTACTGGGATCATCTCTTCAGCTGCACAAAAATGAAAATAGGAACCAATCAAACTGAAAATCAGAATGTTCAATGAAACCAAGTGTGCACAAGCAATGTCCTCCAATTACCCACAGAGTGCAGAAATAAAGCAGAAAGTCAATGCTCAACTCTACCCTCAGCTAATTCAGCTACATCATAGCTAGAGTGTTACCTACTTTCTGCTAGGACTGCACCAAGCCCCTATCTTTCACTCCTATTTCTCAGGGTATGTCTACAAAAGGACTCTAAAAGATACTGAAAGCAGTCGAGTCTCAATAATAATAAGAAACTGGATCACATATGCTGAAAATTTTAGTGTTTTTCATGTTGAAGACAACACTGAAATCCTTCAGAGTAAAAACCAAGAGGTTAGTCCAACATTTCAGTTCCCACCAGCAGTGATGCTGTGCTGGCAACTTCACATTAAACACTGGCAGCTGTCAGATGCAGCAGACACACTCCATTCTACCACCTCTGCTCCAGGGAAAAAATGCTGGCAGAAAGGCAGAGTGAGGATAGAACATTTAACTACTACAGCTCTTTCTGACAAAAAGATTTAAATTAATTTTAAGTTCTTTAGACACCATTTAAACTCAGGGACAATTAAATTAATTTCAAATAAACGTACTAATAATTGAGGGAAACTAAGAAATGTGGGCCATTTGCATCATTCACTGGCACATTTGTTTCTTATTCTTTAATTGCTCCATCCACAATTGAGACAGCATGCAACTATTAAATTTCAGTTAATAATATTCATAATTTGCTGCTCAAGAAGAGTTACAAATCAATTTCTTTGGTATGACTTGTTAGCTTTATTTTTAAGAAAAAAAAAATAAAGTTCTCCCAGTGCTGAATTTATATACTCATTTAAGAACTGGTGGAAATATTATTTTCAAACCGTTATAATGCCACCACATCTAAGAGATAAGGACATCACCTCTTGCCCATTTGGGTCTCAGAGGAGACTGCAACTCCTACCTTCTGCATGCTCTGCTACACAGAGTGAAAAGCAATTATCTTTGAGACAGTCAGTCAGCTGCAGAGATGAGGACAGGCTTTGCAAGGAAAATGGTAAATTGAGCAATGCCAATCATGGTGAGGTTTGTCTTCTTTATAGACACTGAAGAAACAATTCCCTGGTGTGAACAGCAGCTTTTTCCCACACTGCAGCAAGCAACACACATTGAGTGCTGGTGAACTTTGAGCCTTGGAACAGTGAGCTCTGACCTAGCTCTTGTCCAACATGATTCCTCATGGATCTTGGGAGATCCCAGCCACAGGACACAAGAGTGTCCTGACCATCCTGCAAACACTGACCCAGAAGAGGTAAATGCACTCATATGAGGAATTTCATTGACTTTAGGGAACAATCTGCTTGAATTATCATCCAAACATGCATTTTCTTTGCAAGTTCAAGACATTTTCACGAGTCACTTACATGCGATACTGCAATCTTCTGAAAGCATTCTCATAGTGTTGACAGGTAACTTAGAAATGCATTCTTTATTCACTTTGCTACCAGCACTCTCCATGAAACATACTGCTTTATATACACAAATGTATCATAATAATTCAAAAAAGTTTTCATAATTAATTCTTCCTGGTCAGCATAATGAGTAACGAAATATTTATAAATTAAATAAATATCCCATTCTCATTAAAACCATATGTTCTACAACACAATACAAACAATAGCATGCAAGTGAAAGACAAAATCTGTAATTAATATAGTTACAACATACTCTATTAAATCAGGAAGACCTTTGTAGATATCTTCATCATCAATGCTTTCTTCTGTAGGGAAGGGCCTATAGAAAAAAAATAGCATTAATTACAGACAGCACTAGCCTAGTCATATAGTGGATTTCAGTTTGGTTTCCAAAATTATCACACAGATAATTGTATATTAATGCATGTTCCCCCCTTTATCTGATGAGCAGTATATACTTCATTATGTGGATTGACACTTAATATAATAAAAACCCTAATGAACACAGTTATTATGAATCACCACTATTACACATCACTGACATTTTTCAACTTGAAAAACTCATTAAAACTTTCAGGTTAGGTTTGGTTAGGGGTTTTTTGGTTTATTTTTGAAAACAAAAAATCTCACAAACTTGGCCAATTTTGCTGATTTTTTTAGAAGTGAGAAACAGAAACCCCATTTGTCTTTACAAAAATCAGCACTGCATCATGATCCCTGTGCCATGATTATCACACAAGTTCTGCAATACGAGCTGCTCCTCTGCTCACCTCCTGTTTCAGCACGAGCCGTACACATAGCTCAGGCCCTTCACTGAGTGCACCAGAGCTAACAGACACCTTTGGTAAGCTCTCAGAGGTCCAGAGCCTTGCTTAGCTGCCCACCTGGCACTCTAGACAAGGTCTTAGTGGGGGATACTGCCTAAACTGCCTCTAACAACTTCTCCAAGGAGCATCCCACCAAGAGGCATTACTCCCACCATTCCCTATGGCAATAACATACCTTATTCCTGTGCCTAATGCAATAGGAGTGCGGGAAAGCTTTGAAAGTGTTTCTATCACCTGCAGAAGAAAAACTGTGATTAGTTGTAGAATAGAAGCAATAAAACATTTCATTCTCTGTTGTTTCATTATCAGCAGCACTACTTCAAATCAAATGATATAAACAGACACAAAATCCGGCTGTGCCAAACACAGTTTGCAATTAGACCTGGATGCGCTTGTAATCAAATTTTTTCCGTCAGACTGCTCGAAATGTTTGTGTTTTTTTATTGTAGGTGCAGAGAGGGGCCGGAGCTTTGGCGCACGGGGGGCAGCAGAGGGAGCCAGAGGCCGAGGCAGCAGCAGCCGCGGGGCTGGCGGGGATCCAGGGAGCGAGGCTCGGCACACAGCCAAAGCCGCAGCGAGCAGCCCGGAACCCTTCCTCACTGCTGGAATACCGCAGCTGTCCGGAAGATCTGGTTCTAAGAGAACACCTCCTGAAACCGCTGAGCTTACACACGAAGCGAGGGGGAGCATTGGGAAGGGGAGAAGACACACGCAGTCACAAACACGGCGTTGTTTTGCTGGCAATTGAATTAATGCAAGACCTACTTTGACTCTGCCTGGCAAATCCTCTCCATCATAAATATTTACTCTTATACTTAGATATGCAATTCTTATTTACTAGAGAGAGAAAATGGCCCAAAATGACATCCTGCCTGAATTTCCATACTTGCAATGACAAGGTTTCTCCTAAAATCCTCAGAAGTTTCAGCCTGCATTTTTTCAAATCAAAATCCATATTAAGCTGAAATCTCCGGAGAAGGTTTTTATCAGCAGAATCAAAACTCAGTACAGCAATTCTACATTTCACGGGCATTTGGGAATAATCGCTACAATTTCTGTTGTTTATTTTTGAAATTCTAATTACAAGACTATCCTGGACCATAAAAGAGAGTTAAAAGTGCATCTCTCAAAGGAAGGAAAATTACATGTTTACACAGGAGAATGACAAAGTAAAAACCACGGAGAAATATCAAAAACTCCAGCTTAAACTGAAGTTACAAAGCTTCCACAGTGAATCATATTTCATAGGCAGATGAGCAAAATTAAGAATTAACATTAGATTAATCCTGTGAAAGCAATATTTGGAGTTCATTTAATCTGCTGTGAAAATTAATTGCCACCAAAAAAAAAAAATCTCCGTTTTGCCTTACAGCAAAGAAGAATAAAAACAAATAAATATGCCATTAACATAATCAAAGATGGGGGCACATATTTCCCCTCTGAACAGAAGAAATGCAATATGGTCTAGAATAAGCTTTGGAAATTCTGAATAAAAGTTGACTGAATAAATGACAATATTAATTAAAAACTATTTCACATTAATCAAAAGGTCAAAAGGGGAAAAAGACTCCTTTAACTATTGCAGGGGAGTTCTGGTTTCTATAGCAGACCAGAACCTGCCCCTGCACACCTGCAAGAATCCCAGCACGGAGCTGCAAGGACCGCTGAGCCACACGAGACAAGATGCTGTGGGATTCCACAGCAAAATTACCTGTCCTGACACATGGGTGGGCACTGATTGGCAAAATCACAAGAGGCTTAATGGTTCTCAAAACAAAGAGGGGCAAGTCTGGTGAACTGAATATCCCTTGCTTGTTCCAACATGATATTTCCCAGCACACAAAAAATCTTTTGCAAACTATTCCACCCACGCAGACCCTTTTCCTTAGAGGGATTCTCACTTATCTAGCATAATCAAACCCAGTAGACATATGGCTTACTCTTCACAGCTAATTACAGTTGCTTCAAGATAACACACGCACACAC
>VZTR01013758.1:0-111199 GCA_013400775.1 Chaetops frenatus | reverse complement strand
AAAAAAAAACAATAACAACAACAACAACAACAAAAACTCCTGGGTGTTGCCACTTTGTTTGTAGATAAGCTAAATACAGAGATGCAAACCGCTGGGACTTCAAAAGCCCCGGGGAATCAACAGCTACAGAAGATGCAATTTTTTTCTCCAAAGCCTTCTGAGAGGTGAGATGGGCAGTTTGGCACCAGGAAGGCAGGCAGAGCTTGTAGAACATAATTTTTACAAACCGCTCAGAAAGATATGAGGACAGATAACCTGATGTCCAAAAGGACAGGTTGAGGCCAAGAATATTTACCGTCTTTTGCACACTGAACATTTGAAACATTTTACTCCTTTTATCAGAGTGATAACTCTGATCATGCAAACTTTGGACCCAGAACAATGGGACTGGCAGACAGAACTGCACACATGAATTCTAAACATTAAAGGAGAACCAAAACTGAATGTTTCTCTGGGAATCTGTAAAACTCAATACCATATTATTAGGACTATAACGAGAAAGTCCTGACTACTCAATATCCAACAATGGAAACAAATGTATGTTTTGTTTTTTTTTTAAAAAAGTGCTTAAAACCCCATTTTCCAAACTTCAGGTCTCTGACGAGGCTTCTGCTAGTCCAGTTCCATAGACAGCTCTATTCTTACAGGGAAATGAAAATGTTCAAATTGCACAAGCAGCACAGTCCTGCCCATCCCTTGGTTCATTTCGTCCACGAGGCTTAGAGACTCCCTAACGCAAGCACGGAGGGAAGGAGCTCGAGCAGCTGCTTCCTGTCTGCAGCTCGTGGTTTTGATTCTTTGAATACCTTCCAGCCCTCACCATGCCTGCAGGGTGTTAAGTTTGGGGCTAGTCTTTTGATTGGGTTTTTTTTTTTTTTTTTCTTTTTTCTTTTTTCTTTTTTTTTTTTTAATCTTCTTAAAGAATGACAAGGTTACTTTAAGCATTGCTGTGTTATAAACATTGCAACTAATAGCATGAGTGCAGACTGCCTCAGAGCATGCTGTTCTTCTGAACAAGGAATAGGAGTTTGTCCTTTCTGGTGCACTTACTACATTTCAAGTTTTGCATGGAGGGCAAAAGAATACAAAAGGATATTCCTAGGACAGTACTGCAAAATCTATCTAATATTAAGTCATTCCAGTTCCTTTCAGAACAAACATTACAAGGATAACCTATACTTAGAAACAGCATCTTCAAGCTGTATTTAGCTTTGATCAAGTGCTTGTTTTCAATGCTTTTTGAACACTCTTATTGATGACACCATCATTTTTTTACCTTATTTTATATGGGTCATAACAGAATCAATCAGGAAATAAATGACTTCTTCCTGCATTTTAAACAGGATATTTTAATACTTTTTTTTTTTTACCTTAATGTAAGCATTCCTTCTAAAATCCCTAATGACTGAAGAGGAAGATTATCAAAGGTATTCATACTTTGGACATGTCAGGTTTTTTTAACTAGGAAAGGACATAAATCAATGCTGTGTTTTCCTAAGTTACATTTATTTTGCCCCTGCCCTTTAATAGACTTCAGAAGACTATTTTTACATGTTTCAAAAAGAATAAGCAAATTTTCTAAACTGCAACCACCAGTTTGTACACTGTGTACATACATTTTGGGTGTTCTTGACCTTGGATGTTTAAAATTGGTACACAGATATTTTAGAAGGAAATTAGTGCTTACATAGTCATTATTGATTGTAGCTCCAGTACTGTTTTAGGTATGTATCCAGCACTTATAGTGACACATGGTTTTCTCACTCCTCCTGTGTTATTTCACTTTAATGTTTAAACAGATTCTTTGTCAGTTTTGATCCTAGCAAGAACAATACTCAGAGTAAGCTGTGCAATGGAGTTTTTCTTCCTCTGTTCTGCTAAAAGCAGAGGAAGAGTTTTTCTTCCTGTCTTGGGTGAACCAGTCACTGCCACACTTCTCTCTTTTCTGAGTTTACTTTAACTTTTTTGACTACACAAATTTAACTAGTGTGTGGCTTTGCTTAGTGGTACCAAGTCACACCTGAACCATGAACTGAATCTACTCCAGTTCACAATCAATGAAGACAGGAGTATTTATTAGGCATAAATACATACTGTATATCTCCTTATTTTCTGCAAGAAAAAAAATTTCCCTGCTACAGTGCAAAGGGAAGTGAGCTGTTCTCTTGGCTGCAGTTACCCTCCAGCTTGCTCACAGTGCCTCACAAAAGCCCACAGCAATCTTTCAGGCTTCACACTCTTAGGAGATCTCTCTACTCTACCAGAAGAGACAAGGGATTCAATTGGTCCAACAGAAAAGCACTTGCCTCCAACACTACAGAAAGATAGACAGTAAACAAGATGGCCTAACTTGGACATTTCACTGTCTTCCACTCATTTTAAAAATCATCAGCTTTGACACAGGAAAAAAAAAAATTCAGCTTGAGAAGACATTCTGCAACGGAAGTGGCATTGTCAGCTTCTATTAAAGAAACCTGGTAAGAGCAGGGGTTTGGTTTTCTCCTTAATCATCTGTTCATTTAGATAAAAATAACTAACTACACTTACAGTAATGAAAGAAAATATGAAGAAAAATGCATTCCCATCATGTTTGTACCAAATTCTCCTTGAGCTGAGTCCTTATACTGAAAATCACAAAACGAATGAGAGAAACTAACTTGCTACTTTTTTTTTTTTTTACTTTTACTGTTTAATTATTGTCTTATTATCTTGAACAAGCAGCAGCTTGCAGGTTGTATTATCTATGTACTACACTTGCAAAATGTCACTGCAGAACTAAAGAGAAAGTGGGATGGATTCCTCTCTTTTTAAAAAAGGTTTTTAAAGTGTTGTTCTTTAGCTTTCACTTGTCTGGAGGTTGAAAACAACATTTTGTATTCTTCAAGTCAATGATGGGTATCATACTGTGTGTTTTAGATGTAGATACTGTGATAAATAGAGCAAACCAGAGACACCTATCACTGACCATGTAGTTGTATTTACTATTAAGGTGTCTCTCAGAATTTCACCAGTTCTGCTGACTACAGAAATTTTTGTCCTCTCCTTTGTGCTCTTCACCCACTGTTCTAACCCAACTCTATGGTCATGTCATAAACTACATCTGAGAACTGATAAGCAGAGAGAGGGAGGGATAGATTTCTTAACATGTTATTCTGAAGGGCAGGTAAGGTGCACTGCTCATTTCCCAGCTCTGCCACATCAAGAGGCATTCTGCCATGGTAGAGGCAGTAATTTCTGACGTTTATATTGCCTCTTAGAGCACCTAGGACTGTACCTTACTTTTACTCTATAGGGTTTATAGGCATTTCCAAATATTTGTTGAGGAATTAAAAACATTTGTGAAAGGGCAAAGGACTGAACACATCCCAGATTGGTATCAAGTCACAAAACTTCATGTAAGGCCAACTTCAGTCCTCATTATTTATGATAATAATAAATAGTACATATGAGTTCAATGAAACTCTCGACATGAATTTAGTTGGACATTTCAGTCCAATACAGTGAGTCCAAACCAAACCCAATATCCCAAGCATTATTTAGTCCTGCTCCAGTCAATCTCAGCAGTAGCCTACAGTGAGCAAATGCAAGAGCCAACTGCAGGCAAGCAGATGCACCTAGAGAAAACAGCAGAAAAGGCCATGCTTCGTGAAAAACAGGCTCCCACATCATTTGAAGCCAACACACAAAGTCGTTTTGGGGAGACAAAATATATTGCAATTGACCAACATTGTCTAAGTGATTTTATCAAACATACAACGTGAAAGATAAACTTCATCTGATACCAATATTCTCCTAGCATTTTGTCATAGGTATTATGGTCTCCATGAAGGAAATACTTGTGCTAGAGTGTTAAATTTTTATGGGTCAAATGTCACAGGGGGGGATTTCAAATTGAAAGTTGCAATTCATATCCAGCAGCAATCTGAGTTACGCCTCTATCGTCTTCATTTTTTTACATCAAACTTCAAATCTAAAACCAAGATCAAAATATATACAAGCTGATGAACATAAAATTGAGTGAAACAGCCTCAATGCTGAATTTTTTAAAAGCTCTTCAGCATTACAGCTTGTAATTTTATCCCACACTATCTGTAATGTTTCTTAAAATTGTGTTCCTCAATGTATCTCCCTTTTTAATTGGCAGGCACTAAGTTTACTGCTCACAGTTATTTGCAACAACACAGAAATTCCCTTGCTGCACTCATACCAAAAATAGTAGCAATGAAACGGCATCAAAATGAGTTTAACTGAGCCAGATGCATGAAATGCAATCTTCAGACAACAGCAAAGTCAGAGGATTTGGAGAGATAGAAGTTTTGGGAAATAAAAGAGATGTCAACAGGAGAAAGATGGGAGAATGTTGAAGGAAGGAGAATGAGGCACTAGAGAGGAAGAGGAGAAATCTCATTCAAAAGAATTAATGTAGTCAGCTTCTGGAGGGGTTTGAAGTTACAAAAACATCACCTCAAAAAGTAGAAAATAAGATAAGGAAACTGAAACCAAACGTGTAAAGTACATGAAAAAAAATGAGAACAAGGAAAGTAAGAGTTCTCTCCACGGTAACTTCTTTTAGGAGGAAAAAAAAAAAAGAAAAAAAAAAGGGGGAACAAAAATACCAAGGTAGAAACATCATTAGCTGCATTAATGCTGTCAGCTTGTTGCTGTAGCTGAGGTACCTACGGCATGCAGGGCACATGCCATGAAGATTTTGTGAGGTGTCTGGATAAGATGAGGACACAGCACAGTCTAGATTTAGATTTAGCTTTTGGAAAGTTTAATTATTGCCGTTCAAGAATAATACAGCCATTAAAACCACTCTTATCCAATACTTATGCACTGTAGCCTAAGAAGAAAAGCCCTTAAGACCTGCATACAACAAATGGTAATTACTGATTTTATATTAAGATGAAGGTCTAGTTGTTGGTCAAAATTAAGTGTTACATTTATAACGAACAGGCCAGGCTACTGCTGTACAAGTTTAAGTTTACAGTGGATTTTTGGTTACTGATGTACTTAGGTTTCCCACTGTCTATGACACTCAGAACATGCACCACACAGTCTCCATGTTCAGAACAACTCCTACTACAACTCATTATGCTCCAAGAGAGCAGGCAAGGAAAATGGCTTCTGACAGGACTCTCTGCCTTGCTAGTTCAGGGCTCCTGTGTCTATGAGAAGCTTCACAGAAAGCGCATTTTTTTCCCTTAAGACTTCAGTCTGCCAAGTGAACTAAAATGGATCAATTTAAAGCCATCATAAGGTCTGAGGCACCTTGTCAGATGGAGTCTTTGCTACCAGCCAAACGGCTTTGAAACAGTGGTACAAAGTCACAGAACGTGCTTGAGAACGCTGATTTAGCTTTTAACGTTTTAACTTACACTATCAAACAAATTTATAATTGAATTCCCCTTCCTAGCCAGAGTTCTACACTTGCAAACAAGCAAGGGAGCAATCATTACTCCAGTACCAGACCTACCAAAGCAGCCAATTTCACTGCCTGAGCAAACTGTTGTCAACATGCACACAAGAGAGCAGAACAAGAGTTCATGTTAGTCAATTTAGATTACTAGCTTCATATTTTTCATTGTGTTAGAGGACTGATTTTTTTTTTCCAAATAATCTCATGAATTAGCATACAAAGCATCTCAATTTCTCCATGAGGCTACCTTACTTTTACTTGACAAAAAAATACTTTCTCTGAAATGCTTGTGAAAACAACTGCCTCTAAACCAGCACCCGTATAGACCTTCATTTTCAATTTCTGGGCAACCACCTGGAAAAATAACTCAGTTTTTTGGGTTTTCATTCTCAATAGAGAAATGCAATAAAGCATCTTTCATGATTCCCAGAAAAATACTTTGAAGGAGAAAAAATGTCTATGCTCACTAACTTGTGCTCACTCTCCTGAAGGAGACACATCTTTTCATTTAGTCACAACCAGAAACATCCTGCCAACATTCCCTGTTGGTTTACTTGCACATTTTCCATCTACATTAACAGCAGGAGATGAAGACCTGTCTTTGAGACCTTTCTGTGCTTCAGACAGCTCAGACCACCAGCAATACTCCGAGTCTCTGCTTCTGCAAACACACACAAGCACAAATGCCTGATAAAACACAAACACACGACAGAGCACACTGCATTTCCCTGCCTTGCATGGCATGTTTTGGGCCAACCCATTACTGTGCATGGGCACAAGACTCTTGTTGTTTGCTATGTAGCATTTACTCTGCAAAGATCATCATCATCTTCTGGAGTTCATAATCCAGACTTCTAAAAAGTGCTACTGCTCAAGTACTTTTTACTGCCTTGTTTTTTCTATGTTTACAAGCCTTGTTTTCTGGATTCAGACACCCTAAGCAGTTTTTAGTCCCATGTGTGAGTACTGATTCGGTAAGAAATAGAAAGCTAAACCCTCCTCTCAGATTCCACGTTCTTCAGTTTTAAATGCGCAATCAGTTAACTTCATCTTGGAATTTGATCAATGAATTCTAAGAAATTCAGGAAAAGTAAATTTGGTACAAGTCCACATTTCTGATTTCTTGAGACATCACAGCAGTTCATATATGCATATATTGATCAAAATACATGACAGAGCAATACATGAAATATAGACACTTAAGTGAATAATCTTGCCTAAACACTTGTCTGTTGCATTACAAACTGACTACTGCTTAATGTCAACTTTCTTCAAGAAAATATGATTCTACATAAAATATACAGCTTAGTTAAAACCTCCTTTTGACAGTATCTTATAGCTTGTAAACACTAAAATAATTTTATTGAACAATTTGTGTCAAAATTCTATGTTCCTTCTCACAACTTCATCTTTAGAGCAGTAGGGGTTTTTTTCCTCTTAGAGAAAGGAAATAAAACTTCATCAGAATATCAGTGCTACGAATTCTTTTTTCCTTTTCTGAGTTTTGGTAGTGCGAGACAACATCAAAGCCTGTGCTCACTGTACAGTGAGAACATACATTCTCTGAATAAGATGCAAGAGGAAGCCAACAAAACAAAATTCAATACTTCTTCAGAGGAGAAAAATGAAGGAAGAAAGGCTCATAACCAGGTTCTAGAGAACTGCAGGATTTCAATAGAGCCATAGTTCTCCTCTGATGAGTAGGGAGTGCTTATCTGCTACGCAGGAAAATCTGAAGACGTATTTAAATAAGCATGGGAAGAATAGGACCAGTCTTTTAGCAAAAAACCAAGAGACAAAACAAAACTCCAGAAACAAACCTGAAAAGCATAAATGGAAAAAGGCCCAAGAAGCACTGTAGGGATGGGGATGTACACCAGACTGCAGGGCAGAGTGGTGAGAAAGGCAAAGAATGCAGGCAGCAAAGGAGACGAGGCAGTGATAAGAGTAAATAGTAACTAACCACAGAAAATTAGTTGAAACATTAAGTGATGAAAGCCTAAGTAGGAACGATCAGACAGATTGCATTCTTTGGGCATCAGGCAAGGGTGAGCACAGGGCAGCAGCGGGAGGCAGGTGGGGAGGAAGGCAAGCAGCACTTCTGCTGCCCACAGCACTCTGCTACTTGCTATGGCTATGGCTTTGTTAACCTAAAGTCTGAAAGTGGCACCTTTCTCTAGCATTTAGCAGACTCTTCAAGACATGGGTGGATTAGTCACTTCCAGAAGAGAAACAGACATAAGGAATTGCCTAAAAGCCCCATAATTTGAATAGAAATATTCTCATGCACTCCCATTTAACTCTGTACCCAGCATCAGCATGGTTAATCTAATTAATAATACACACAAAGGCAAGATTTAAATCAGTTTGGTTGTGACTCCTACAGGTTCTAAATTCATGCCACCCAGTTGTGGGTGGCAAATCTTCATCAAAAAATACCAAAATGTAAATGTGAATTACTTTATAAAAGTTCAAAAATCAAGGTATATTTTATGCTTAAGTTCCTAGTATTCAAGATTTTTCACTAAAGTTTGGGCTAGATGCTTGCCAGATATAGGAAAACTACTCTCTTTCCTATGGTCTGAAAAAGAGATTAATTCATATTCCAATTTGTTTAATATTATAAGGAAATGTCCTTAGAAAGAGAGACAGTAGTGAGAATTTTAGATCAGATGTCTGGTCTAGAACCCATTTTTTCCCTGACAAAACAACATGCTAAAATGTGTTAGTAATATTAATAGAAATAAAAATATTTCTCCCAATTCAAATTACTTCGTACTAATTTGGCCAGGAAAAACCTGTTTGTTTTCTAATAAGGTATGGTTGCACTTTTAACTAAGATTTTTTTGCCACAGAATATGCAACTGAGAAAAACCATCTTCTATCTGGCCTATATCCAGCCTCCAAGTTAGCATATACAAAAATGTAGACTTCATCACTTTGAAAACGGTATGATGACATTTCTAATCAGGTGGTTTAAGAACTTTCATTAACTTCACTGAGTTAATTGAACTTCAAGATTCCTAATGAAGCTTATTTACCAACACCCAGATTGTTTCTCACAGATCACAGACTGTGTCCAACCACTACTTAAGGTACTCAGCTGGTCTCAACTTTCCTTTCAGTTAGCTGAAAAACTCTAAGGGAGGTCCTCCCTAAATCAAAACACTAAAACTCAGCCTCAAAATAAACCCAGAACTGTCACTCAACAGTATTTAGTAGAGCAAATAAGTTCTATGAGAGGCTGCCATATACACAAAGTGCTTAAATCTCAACAGATGTTAATGTGTGTACATACATATATATAGGAATTTTCAAACAAGCTGGTGGTGACCAAGAGATAAGAAAATCATAAGAAATTGCAACAGCCAAGTAAATAATCTTAAAAATATTCACAGCTACTCTTGGCCAGCCACTTGTTTCAAAAAGCTATTAATTTGTTATTTATTATCTAAGCAAGGAAAGCACTTGAAAGTAAAAAAAGGTATTAAGAAATTAGTTTTCCTCCTTGTTCCACTGCTTTTGAAGGCATGAATACATCGCATGGGATCATTCCACTGCATGGCAACTACAACCTCTTATCAGGACTTGGATAGTGATAATATTTAGACAAGTTAAGTCAACTGTTTGGACAGGGCTGCCACAAGGTTTGGATTGTGTCCCTTCCTCATGCCATGTTTTATTCTCCACTGCTTCTGTCACCTGCTGGTTATCTCCCCAAGCCCAGACACAACTCCCAAGGTATATTCAGGTACAGCAGAGGGCACACAGCTGGGGCTATGCCTCATACAATCAGGAGGAGCAGTCTATTTTTGTCTAGCACTGGGGAAGAAAAAAGCTACATTATGCCCTACTGAGTCACCATGCAATCAGCAGCATCTCTTTGAACTGTGCTGTGAGTTTTGGACAATAGTGAAGGCTGAATGAGAATTAGTGTAAAAACTCCCCAACCCACCCATGACCTACATTCAGTTTTTTGCTCTACTCTCTCACAAGGGCACAGGCAGTAAATGCTCCCTTAAGTAATCAACTATTTTGGTTAAAAAATGGACTACATAGTACACTGAATTATGCAGCTAGTATCAATTAGCCACTGCTAAGAAACACCCATCACGTGCTTCCACAATGTCACTGACTGGATTTTTGCTCAAATTAGTTCTACTTTAGAAACACTTGAAACCTTCCAGCAACCTAAAGTTGACTTGGGGAATTAATTATACTTATGCAAACTAGCCCTCAGTTGGCTTTTCCAAAGTAACTCTGTGAAGTGTTCCTTACATGATCACAGAACAAAATGGGATCCAGTTGAAGACCTAAATGCAACCTACTCAAACCTATATGCAACTCTAGTTTGGCACCTTTATCATGTTACAGTTAAAATTTGTATATGAAAATGTGCTCAGAATAGTACATTCCAAAAACTCAAACAATAGCCTTTTGTCAGCCCCTTCAGCATCGTGCTGCATTACTGCATCATACAGTATAACTATTACCTAAGGCTCCTCACAGGCTTGTCTGGAGACCCATGCTGGCATATTGCAGTTTTAAACTCTGCGTGAAACCTAAGGTCTTATTTACTTGTGGAGGTTAGCAGTAGCTAAAGTGTGCCCTTTAATTTCACTTTTGATAGTAGTTTCATTTGCCAATACTTTTAGTTTTTCTCTCATATTACTTTCTACTTAGCAACTGTCATTATTTACAACTGTTTCTAAACACATGGCCAAGTTTATCAGCTAATAGATTCACCATAAATTTTATACTGAATGATTTAGTTGTTGAATGGTTGGTTTCGAAATCAAATCCACAGTATTTAACTACCAATGTTTCACCTTCAAAACGTCATTAAGAAAGCCATGAAAATGCAAACAACCTGTTTAATATAACTTTTCCAAATAAATCTCATTTCATGCATCAAAGTTAACAAGATTTAAGACCCAAAACCTAAGATCCCACATTTCTGCTATAACATGTTTTGACAAGAAGAAAAAAAACATGTCCCCAAACATACTCAGTTTTTGCACAGAAAATTGTGTTAATTTTCCTAGCAAGAGAATATTTGTGATCTAATCAAATACAGTTTAAGCTTTTCAGATTTATAGATAAATACATTGGAATACATTCTTCTGACATATTTTTACATTACCCATCCATTCAAGTATCCATGCTTTCCAAAGGCATGTGCAGCTGATATTTATTCATAACACAATTATTGTGTCAATTAAAAACCAGAGAACACAATTCTTGATTAGCAAACACTTCTCTAGCCTCATCACCACCTCTAACGCAGTTGGCAAACATTTCTCATTAATTCACACCTCTTTCCTTTTTATGAAATACTCAAACGGTGTTTCCTGCTGCAAACTATTCACTGCAGCTTTCACTTTCTACTGAGGTTGGACAGAAAAAACAGTGAATGACTTTACAGGCAATCTAACTACCACAGCATTCTTCAGGTTAAACAAACCCTGAGCTTTTGATACAAAGAATCAAGCAGCAACTACTGGACTCCTGACCCAAGTACAATCCTGCTTTCCATAGAGCTCCCAGCCATACAGAGCTGAAGGCAGCTGCCCCCTTGCTTGCAGGAAGAGGGGGATCTCTGCAGACTGAGGAGAGAAATCATGGCCTGCCTGGCTTTCCCCAGAACAGAAACATCTCCCAGGTGTGGCTCAGGATGTCAAGTAGCAGCTCCTCTTGGAGAATGCTCCTCATGCCTAACTCTTCAGAGAAAATCACCACACTGCCCGGGTGATGGTTTAAACCACATCTCCCTAGCTGCCCATTTGTGCCTCTGAGGTAGAGGTCAGGAGCAGCCCAGTCACTCTGGTGGAGGTTTAGCACAGAGACCCTTCAATCACGTTTTAAACTCATGACATAGAAGAGAGGGGGGAAGAAGGGCAGAGGCAAGGGTTAGGAGGCATCTTTCAGTACTTCAAATCATTCCAGGGGGAAAAAAAGGGAGGCAAAACCCAAACATACACTTAGTAATTCTCTTTTTCCTACTAGAATGGAGCAATGAAAGTAATAAAGTTTATTATTTTATAACTGTGGATAATAATATATCAAGCCAGCTGACCTGCTGTTGTCATCATTAATGCATACAACAAAATACATTTGGCAAACAACATGGGGACTGATAAATATTTCAAGCTGTTTGGTTCTCAACACCATTTTCATTTGTTTGAGATTCTTTGCCTCCTTATCTTGGATTTTTAGCAAGATAAAGTCAGCTAAGATTCAAAGTGAACTGCATGAAACAATAAGAAAAGCAGGTAAAAGTGCAAAACTGTATTCTAGGTAATTCATAGTGTGCTTGGGTCAGCCTCTTGCTCAGACAAAAGGCCAGGCACAGAGGAACCACACCAAACCTTAGGAAAGAACAGTTTACCAGTACCACAGTAATTAAGCTAAGCTTGTTATAATCAAACCTCCTCAATGATAAACCAGTAAGAAACTAAATACCATTTATGTAGGTCCTGCACAAAATCATTCCCCATTTTAACTGGGATGCCCACTTGACTACTACTTTTGAATAAGCCTCTTACTGTATCTTGAACAAGACCTCCTTATTTCAAGACATACAAACGTTTCCCTAACCTTCTTTGGCAGTGAACAATTTCACTGTCACAGAAAAAAGATACAAACCTCTTCAAAGTTGAGATGAACTTCCTCTGCAAATCACTCATTTATTACCTTCTGGTTTTACTTTTAGTTTATATTATTCTTATTTAGACCAGTATTTGTAAAGTCAAGAAGCCTCGGTTTAGATGTCAGTTTCACCATCACCTTCTGGCTACTGAAATGCTTGTATTACAAGGGAATTAATAAGGTTTAAAAAGATTTGTATAAACAAACACGTGAGAAGATAGAAGTCTTAAAACCTGTTAAAACTACTCATGCATCAGTTCTCCTCCTCCTCAAAAACTTCTTTCACCTCAAAAGGAAATGTACTCTACCAGAATTCAGTGTTCCGAGTTCAGTGTCCCCAGGATAGGTCAATCAGACACGTAACATTTGGAAAAAAGCATTTTAAGAACAAAGAAATGAGCACAGAAACTCAGCTTTTTTTTCTCCTATTAACAGTTTCATGTTAGCTTTGGCTTTCTAATTGATAACATTTGCTGAAAAACTGAACAGAACTACATTACAGAAGAACGGAAACATCCCAACCACGCCCATGGACGAGAATTTTTCCTAAATGATCAGCTATTTCTTATATGGTCAAACACAAACATTATTGTTACCCTTTTCATCAAGTGGACGCAAACACCACAACCTGAACAGTTGTGACAGGCCTGAAAGAAATGAATAAAAATCCATTTTGAAAGACCAGTGAGGTGATAGTCCACTAGTATTCTAGAATAGAAACATGCAAGACCATAATCCTGAAATATTCAGACCTAAATACATATGCTCATGCAGAAGCTACAACCTCTTGCTAATGCTTTTAGCTTTATTAAAGTTACATGCCTAGAAATTTGTAGCCTCCTTGGCAACGACCACTGCAATACAATTAAGGACACTAAATTTATTTAGCATTGGTAATGATTTCCCTGGTCACACCATGGCAAAGCACTTCTGCAAGTTTTCAGGGACGTTTCAAAAAGGTGGTTCATGAGCTATACCATTACTTATGCCACTTCTTCACCCACCTCAGTGCTTTACCCAAAATTATGATTTATGTTCTTTGGGGCTGGAAGTGATTTTTCTTACCATTTAAAGGATGCTTTTATGGAGGCTACTAAGTGCTTGACTTTTATGTAGTTCTACACAAACAGCAATGTACCAATAAGTAGCAAACAAGGTTTCTACATGCCAAGCATTTCAGCAGTTTTAATAAAAAACTAAAACTAAAAGGTTTTGACATGTTCTCCCATGTTCTGCAGTTTTAATAGCATTTTATGAGCAAAAAGTCATCATATTTTACTCTATTATCCCAGTGATTAAATTCAGCAAATAAAATGTGAAACAACTGCAGATAATCTCAACTGTTTCAGTTTTATTGAAGATTTTTTAGACACTTTTCCTCCTATCTTTTCCTGGAAGGGTATGTAATTTTTTATAATAACAGTTGCTTTTTGTTGTGTTGATTTCAGTTTGTGGATCTCATGCACATCTGTCCAATATTCCTGGAATCCATTAAACCTGAGGGAATAGTAACACACCAGGATTCTCAGCTTCAGCATGACTGTCTCCTGTATCATTGCCCAAATTTCCTTTGCAGTAAGGGAGTGACTAAAAAGATCACCAAGAACATGACTTGAGTATATGCAACTCAGTATTTTCACAGCAGTTGCTTGCTTTTACATAAACCAGCCTTTTAAGTGTCACCCAAGTGAGCTACACTAGACATTATGTTATATGCTTTTAAAAGAATTAGGTACTTATTTCATTGGTGACACTTGATATTTGATCTCCTTGGTTTTCTTTTTAAAATCACAATTGAATATTGGACATTNCGGGGGGGGGGGGGGGGGGTGTCTATTGCTATGTTCATAATAGATCAGTTATATCAAAAACACTCCATGCTCAGCTACACGTTATTTAGGAAACTTAAAACCAGAGCACACAAAAGGTGTTTTTCTGACACTTTCTGGACACCATTTTCCCCTCACAGAACCCCAACACAGCTCTCTGAGGCCAGGGAGCATCTGTTGACATTAATAGACACCAGAACTAATCCTCAGATTCCCATTTCTGCAACACATTAGTTACAAACTTCCTTCAGAGAATAGGGATAGCAACAATTTGTTGTGGCGCAGGGAGCAACAAAGGCTGCTGGAGGAGGAGTGTGCAGGGCTCCGAGCTGGGAGAACAAGTACCAACAGTATCTGCTTATTCTGGCACACCGGTAGAAAGGAAGAACCTGACAACCCTGCGGTAGTGAAAAATGACTCTCTAGCATGGAATTCACTATGAAAGCACTGTCTGGCACCTCCAGTGTGTGGGAGAGCATTTCATGCTCTGTCAGGAACTTGAGGCAGCAACAATGAAATTTACTGATAGAAAGGTGAATGAGTGGGAATGGGAGAACACCGTAGAACTCCAAGAAAATCAAGCTATAAATAGTTTTTAAAAGCACTATTTAAAGAACCTTCCTATTCCTGAGTAATGTAGCCCCTCTTTTTTCAACCACAGTCAGTCAAAAATAAGAAACTGTGCTTTTATATTTGAAACAGAAGGAAACTTTCATCTTGTAACAGTTACTATCAGTATTCATACAGAATGTACACATTAAACACACGTGAGGTTACCTGCTTCCATTTCTTAACCTATTCTTTAGCTATTTACATGTTGCTACTTCAGCTTCACCTCTGATTCCCATCCACCCTACATCTACCCTTCTTTTTCTCTAATCACTGAGAGATCAAAGTCTGCAAAAGTGGAGCACAAAGTTGAAGTCAAATCTTCATACGTTATGTCAAAGCATCTGGAAACAGCTCATTTACCTCCATTAAGTGCAAGTTTCACCATTACAACAAACATTTTGTAACCAGTATTTCACAAGGCTGTTAAAAGTCTTATGACTACATTGGCAGGATACAGCTGCTACTTCGACAGTGCTCTGGGTTTGTCTGCCCTTTTCCTTAGAGTTGAAAAGTACCAGAATATTTTTTTTAAAAATACAGTTGCCCTCAGCAGGTCTCTCCCCTTATTTTTCCCCTTCAACCTTACTTCCTTGAAGCCATATTATTAATTTACAGCTGACACATTTCTCTTGTTCCCTCCACTAGCATGTTTAAGAAGTCACTGAGGTCTGTCATACTAAACAAAACATTCTATGTTAAGATGATAACTTCAACAGTAATTTCTTCATAAAATAAACTAAATAGTTTAAAAGTACCAGATAAGGTTTACAGAGCCACCTCAGCAACTGTTTATTTACATCTCACCACTAATTAGTACTCACCAGCTTCTGACATCTGAAGATACCTTCCAGTACATTCAAATGCATAAAAGGCTGTAGGTAATGCACACACTCATCACATCACCTACTTAAGCACTGTTTAGAAAACAGTGTTTTTAAATCATATTCCCCTTCTTTTGCACTTGTAATAATTTTAAGATCATTCATATTTTGTACACATTCAGAGAGAGCAGTTCAAAGAATTCTTTTAGAAATGGCAGGATGACTTGATTGTAGGAGCAGGAAAAATCTGCAGCACTATTTTTTTTGGCCTTTTGCATACATACAACTTCTGTTCAAGGAAGCTGGAGATGTACAGTTGTATTGCAGTTGTTATTCACAGGAAAACATAATGAAGGGGAAAGTTGAAAGCAAAGAACAACTTGGAAAAGAGACACTTTCCTATTCTCTCCAATGTTACCAACAATCAGAATTTCCAAAGTACATTATCAGACATGCAATTGAAATCTCATGCCACTTTGAGGTATTTTCTGCTAACTGTACAAACAATACACTTAAAGGCACACAAGTAACTTGGCATGCCTTTTCTTTGCTTGCAATTTTATTACTTTTAATACAGTTGCCGTTTTTCCTTCTGCTTCCATTGACAGCCTGAGGTTCACAGCCCCTTTCAGAAGCTCACTATGAGCTCATTTGCACAGGCTATAAAACATACAGCCCAGCCCTTCTGAACACAGCCATGCCAAGCTCCACTGTGTGTGGCACATTTCCCCACAGGCACCCAATGGGCACGGCTGAGCAGCAGAGCCATCAGGCACCTAAAGGTGCCCAACACAGCTATTGCAGGGCCTGTGCAGCCTTGTTAACTCTGCAGAGACACCAGGCACCCAAAAGGTGCCCAACACCAAGGGCTGCACAGCCTTGTCTAACTCAGCATCTCCACCTCTGCACGGGCAGCTGCTCCCATGCACAGAGCTCATCTCGTCAGAGAATCCCACACAGCAGCACCTCTCAAATTTGTCACTGTATTTTCACCTCATAGCTTTCCAGGAAAGGTGACCTACACTAGAGAAGTTATTGCTTGTATGCACTAAAGCTGGAGAACCAGTGCCAGGGATAATTAGTCTATTTGTGCTACAGGGTGGCAGCAAATAGTAAAAAAAAATCCACGTCTCTACATCCAAATCCACTTTGGGAAGAGAAATTAAATACTAAGTATCATGGATTGAATACAGTAATTTTTTTTAACCAGTTATTCTACTTATATAACATTATATTCCAAAATAAATTCTGTTAAAATTACTTATCAAGAGTACCAGAATCTTAGGTTGAGTTAATTTGGTGAATTTAATAACCTTTTGAGTTAAATTCACCGTTACTTCAGAAACTGTTTTTACTGGGCATTCAATGATTCAGCAAGAATAATTTGCACTGCACAATCTGTCTTTAAAACTAGACTGTATTAAAAACAGGATCTCTTTACATGGCACAAAATGAGAAACTTTCAGCAACTAGTTCGAACACAAAAAAATTTGCATTAGGTATAGGTATCAAGGATTTGAATCAAGCACTGTGATATCTGACTTAAATACCTTAAATAGGACCTTACTAGTGCACACGAAAAAATAAAATCCTGCAGTTTTCAATTCCTCTACTACTTGCACAATGAAGACAAAAATAGATCTCATTTTTAATGAGCCAAATACGTGTAAAAGTACCACATTTTAACAAAAAGTTTTGTCTTAAATATGACTTATGATAACAAGATGTTCAGCAAAACTGAAGAACAGGTGGAATTACCAGGTTATCTAATTTAATGATCAAAGGACTTAAAACCAGACAAAAGATGGAGAAAAATAATTAGATTTTTTGGTTAATTATAATCACTCAGCCATTTCAACAATCATATTGCAGCCCTGATTCATTCTTGCACTCTTACATCATCTTTACCTCTATGCCTGCTTATAAAAAGAACAGTGCATAAAAAAATCGGATCATAAAATCATGATCTCTTAAAAATCAATAATGCTTAAAATATATTAAATTTGAATAAATAACTATTTTTAGTGCTACTTCAGGTAATTTTTAGACACTTTCCTATGATACCAGAGTAATGATACTATGACTCAAAAGCAGAAACGGAAGTTGAACTAAACACGTATTGGCAGTGACAGATCAAACAGGTATGTAGGAGGTTGAACAACAGACTGGAAAAAGCTTGCCATGTAGAATAAGTAGTGAGGCTTACAGAATATACTGTAAATATTCTGTGTAAATTAGAATAGTCCCATTAACCTATCATAGCTGTTGCTGAGCTTTGCAGCAGGTATGGGAAAAAACAACTGTCAAAAAATAATTTTATGAGGGCAAATTATCTGGGTGAATTTCAAGCACCTGAGACTACAGAAACACATTCTGTGCCACATGGGCTCACAATGTACAGGCCCAGGCTTTCCAAATCCACATGATTTATGCCAAAGTGATTTCAGCAGACAGCACTCGCCCACAGTTTGTTATCTTCTTCCATTTCATTTACCTTGAACTCAGCATATTTCAAACCATTTATCTTGACTTTTCACCAGCTCGGAATTTTCCTGCCAAGTATTCTTCTCTGCCCTTCATTAGCCCCTCCAATACAAACCTAATTTTTCTGCTTTCTTAATTCTTCCCCACTGTTTTTCCATAATGAATTCTCATCCATTAGTCATAACTTCTATATCACAGCTACCTATCACAGCAAGTCTTCTATGCTCAAGCAGCAGAACACAGGTATTACTTAGGATATAATCAAAAGGATCCTTACCTTTCCAAAATCTCTCACATCAAACAAATCAAATGCTTCAAAAAGTTCACTTTTCTTCATTCCAAATATTTCACAACATGCCGAAAGAAAAGTCCTTATATTCTTCAAGCAGAGAAACTAGAGGAAAGAAAACAGAAATGCTAAGTGTCAAGTGTGTAAATTAGCAATATACATGCTCACTTTGGCCACAAACACACCATACAATTCACCAATACAATTATTTTTAAGTCAGCACTTCCACTATGCTGTGACCCTCCACTGCTCCTAATTCAACCATAAAAGTTCTCTTCAGACTCAAAAGGTGTTAACCAAATTCTGAGTAGACACTTTGTGAACAGAACTATTTTCTCTCTTTCCACATAGACAAAGAGACATGACAATATGCTACTAGATAGGAATAGTATAAACACAGACTTACTTTCCAGCTCCCTACAGACAGCACAGAACAAAACAAATAAGTTACCTGAATAAAATTATATTAGTATGCAGAAGTCACTATTCATGTCTAAATCAAGCGTTTCATCTGTTAAATTCTAGTTTGAATGCTTAATGAATGCATGTGTACTGTTTTCACACACTAAAGACAGAATATGAATATATAAACTGATATGAATACATATCCTCCATCTGGCATACAGGAGCAGATGAAGCTTGCAGTGAAGTCATTTAAATTTACCTAGCAGAGATTTAAGATCCTCAGACCACCTTGATTTCTGTACTGAATCAAAGGCTATTTCCCTTTAAGTTATCCACATGCATCAATGATCATCTGAGTCTGAAAAAGAATACAGCCACTGCCACAATGATCTCCTTAAAAAGCTTTTAATGCATTTTCCTGTGGATTATTTTGTTGGTCAGATCTTACCAGGTCAAAAGGCAGTAACTGTCAAGAGCATTGGTAACTTCAGAGGGATAGCTAAAAGGGCAATATGCATTCTTGATAACAATTAGCTCCATGACGTACCAGCACCTTGTGCAGGACATCAGCGTCATGAAGATGCTGTTGTAGCCTTATGAGCCACAGTTGAAAAGCAAATACAGTATTTATGAGCGGCAGCATTTCAAAGGACCCCACACCATGCTTTGAATAATATGCATTTTAAAAGTACTGACACAGCAACTCAATATTACAACAGAGCTCTGCATGTTTTAGTGGATTCATGAGGATCCAGGATATTAGGATGGATTATAGAATTGTATATGGTACAACTTCCTGTTTTGATCAAAGCAGTATTTTTGATATTGAGTGTCACAGCCATACCAATTCAACAGGCAGCCCTACTTCACATCCTACACAGGACTAGCCAGTGAGACACAGGGAAAGCAGAGCACCTGGGAGACCAGATTTACAGCAAGGGCACGCCCAGGAAAGCGCTGATTCAATCAGAGATGCTACAAGAGCAGACAGCTCCAGTAGATGGTTGTGGACACCAGGACAGTCAACAAACTCATCACAAAGCATCACAAAAACCATCCCTGTGCAACCAAAGCTCCCAGGAAAACTCCTGTGACTGACCAGGGCCTCATCTGTAGTAAGGATTCCCAGCTGTAGGGGCTGGACCTGCAGCCTCCACGCTCTTCCCCCTTTCCAAAGAGCCTCTTCAGCACGTGCCTCCCAGCTCACATGGGGCAGTCATTGCTGGGCTATGCACTGAGCTGCTCGAGGACAACACTGCATTTATGCCAGGCTGCTTTTATGCCTAGCGGAATTTTAAGAATTAGTCTAGCTTGCTTAGTCAATGCGGCAAGCTTATCTGCTTCTGTAAAGATTATAATTTTGAAGCCAAAATGGCAAGGTTAGAAGGCCAACAGATGTTCAACATATGTGCTTCTTCCTCCATCACTCTGGCAAAAAGAATCAGAAAATGAGCTGGTCTTTAAAATGAGCTTTAAAAACAAGATGGCACATAAAAAGTTATTCTTATTTTCTGCTATATTTTTCCACAGATTTTTTTATTATGTTTCTTAAAAGCTATCAATGGCCACTAGGTTTGTCCCACGCACAATACTGATTCAACTTGAATACCCATATATTTTCTTACATCAAAATTCTCAAAACCATTGACAGATGTGATTCTCACTGGAAAATTCAGCTTCCTTTTTGAAACCTAAGTTTTGAGCTTATATTAGTGCTGATGTCTCCCAGTGCAAAGAAAGCTTACAGCTGCATTAAATTGTTTACCTCTAAAGGGAGCAAGAAGTTAAAGGAGAGACAGGAGCTGTCATGGGCCTAAAATCTGACCTAGATTTGCTAAAGAGCATTTTAGTGAGTTGCATTTAGCTTCTTAATATAGCTAAAAGAACCATTTAATGGATCAGCAGTTATTCACAAACAAGATGTCCTCTCCCTTCTGCAAAATCTCTCCAAATATTCTTAACAGATATCTCCTACAACAAAAAATAAAGAGGGCAGCATTTTTCCAACAAGATTTATTAGTTACTTCAAATTTCTTTAAATTCAAAGGCAATTTTCTGACATCAGCCTTTTGTTTAAACTATTGTTACTATGAATTATATCTGAGCACATTAGAAAGCACATTATAAGAAATTACAAGCCCACGTTTTAAAGAAAATGTTAAAGCACCTACACTGTAAGCAGTAAATTAAATTCTTTGTAATATTCCAACAGTAAGAGCAAAAAAACAAGTATCTAATCCCCATCTTGCCCTGCCCCTCATTTTTTTAAAATACTAATTCCTTAACATGTATTATTATATTAAACAGGTTTGACCTAATTATGATCTAATACTCTATAGCCATATAACATGTGACATGTCTTGTAGGCTCTAGAAACCACATGGTAAGAATTTGTCAAATCCACCTGTGCTTGAAGTGGAAGCACATCATCACTGAGTGTGTGCCAGGCAGTGCTTTCAGCAGAGCAGGTATCCTGACATCACAGCTTCACCCCCTCTGTGAGTTCAAAGATAGCTTAGTGAGTTTTAGTTGGCCCTATAATGAGTCAGTATCCAACAGCTTTCTCTTGTAAGCTAGGCACAGCAGCTACAAGGATAAAGGTGTGAAACTACTAAAATCAAAAGCATGTTCATATTTAAATGACTTCATTTTGCAGTACAATATATGAGGAAAAAAAGTCTTGAAAATAAAAGTGTTAAAAACCCTTGTTATATGCTATTCATGTTTCTGAAAAGTTACTTGATTATATTACCCAGAAAACTTTCAGAATGATCTCCAAAACTTTATATTGCTATCTTCTAAAGAAACAGTTTCCCTCATTGAAAACAAAGATTTTTATCGCTGTCGTTATTGTATGAAGAAGTACAAATTAGCAAGAGAAGCCTCCAAATTAAAAAAGAGCATACTGCTAAAATCTAGGAAGTTCTATAAAACACAACCCTCCTCACTGGCAGTAAGAAAAAGGCACCATCATTAGTAAGTACAGTCCTCAGGATATTTGGAAGCCTACTGTATTATCGTGTTTCTTTTTCAAAAGAAAACATTTTAGTTCAGCACACAGCAAGGGAGATCATTACAGCAGCTGGGTACATTTTCAGAGATGCAAGGAGTGTCAAACCTCGCTCAGAGTCTCCTCCATGGGAAACATAGTCTTTCAGTACCAGAACTGGTTTCTCTTCATTAAAAAAATATAATATAACTTAAAAACATTCCCTTGGAATAGTTCATGATGCAGTTTTGCACCCCTTTTAAACTACACATCTGTATTAGGAGACAGAAGTTCAGAATTCTCAGTACACAAATCAGTAAAATATTGCAGAAGTGTAGTATAAGCCATGAGTCCAAAAAAAGTTAACACTGGTGAAAAATACAACTTCTCTCTTGCTCATCTGCAGACATGCCATGAAAGGAGACTACATCCAGCACCACAGACAGATGGACAGAAATCACAACCCATCCCCATTCTGTGATTCTGTGACTGGGGCTTAGAAGCCTGAAAACACTTTCCAATATTAACAGCTATAGATTATGAAGACATCTCTAAAGCATCCTAATGTTTCACTGCTACAAACCCATAATGTAGCCATTTGTCAGGGCTGCTGAAATGGTATAACTCCTGTGATAAACCACTGTGGTTTGTCAGATTCTAGTAGCCTCTGGTTCATTCTGCACTGAATTTAATTTTAAAAGAGGCACCAACACAACATTTATTGAAATAACAAGCAAGTCTGAAAAAAAAGGTATGTCTACCACCTTAAAAAAGAAGGTATGGTTTATACAATTGGGACTGTATTTGTCTGTACTTTAAACACAAGACAGTGAGCAAATCAAATTATACCAGGTTCCACAGAAACAGAATGCTGTCTTCTCCCACAGTATTTGCCACTTCACACAAAAACATTTATTTGAGGCTTTATCCACACAGGACATGGTTATGGGTACTGACAGAAATGCATAGAAATATTGTACAAAGAGTACTGAATAGCAATGGCTAATTAGATACTAAAAGCACAGGCAGGGCTGAAGCTGCCCACAGGGAAGAAGGATGTCTCTAACCAGACCTTTAATGAAGTGAAAGATGAAATGCAAAAGAAAAAAGGGGGGAAAAAATCATAACCTCTCTTCACATAATCTAAGAGGTATTTCTCAAAAATATATTTTGCCACTGAAGTATTTCAATGGAATAAACGTCTGTTTGGTACAGACCATAATATTCGGTATCTAGATGCATCCTTTGTAGTAAAAGCCCTTCTACAGGCGTTCAGAAATCAACACAAAGAGCTCTGAGGATCAAACTGTGCCACAAGACATTTAGTGAAATTCCAACATAGCAACACCAGTCAGGCAAGTGAAAACTGAAAGGCCAAGAAATGAAAAGCACTCAGCAAAGACAGAGTTCTAATTCACTTTATTATTTTGATTACCAATAGTGGGAAGGGGGGGGGAAAAAGCTATTTATATTTGTTTCAGCTTTCACCTCCTTTTTATTATGATGATTGAGTCACAAGCACAGATATTTAGGCACAAGCCTGGGAAGCTGGCAGTTCCCTTGTGTCTGGATCAGACATTCACACTGCATTAAGACAAACCAGGAACATACTGAAGCCTGAGTTATTTAAGGCAGTCTAAATAGATGCTAGGCTATAAGGGGTATTAAAACCAAACTGGATCACTGTCACTTAATGTCAGGAAAGGTGTTTTTCCCATCACAGTGATTCACTTTTGCTGACATGGAATATTCATCCCTTCATTGCTGCACTTCACTGGCTGTTTTGCATGTTGTGTGCTAAAAGTTCCTCACAGACTTGAGGAAGCTCCCAACAGCTGCATGAGGACTTAGGCCAGCTGTTCCTAGCCACCCTCATGTAGAAGCTATGATAAAAGAGTAAAAACAGAAAAAGCACTCTACTGAGCCCATTTCCCACTAAATCCACTTTACCTCCTGTGGAAGAAATAAGGCATGTCAATCACAGAAAGTCCTGAAATCTTCCCCTCCTATTCCTCCTCTAAAGGGCAGCCCTCTATAAACTATATAGCTGGAGCTGATTGCCTTGGCCTTGTCTTTAAAGAGCCTCATATGCAAAACCAAAAAGTAATGGCATTTTACATTACAGCAAGCATGTCATGGCAAAAGAGCTGAGGAAAGGCCAGACTTACAAAACAAGTATATAAGAGAAGCAACAAGAGGAGGAAATTTGGTTTCAATTCACACACCACAGAAGGCAAAATTGCTGTTTTTTTAATTTGTGAAATACGGATGTTACATACAAGGAAGCATGTTCAGGCTCGTGAATATGTCAAATTTTTCTATTAGTTATTTTGTTCTTAGAAAAGCAGAACTACACAAGAATAGAAGTCAGAAGAACAGACCATTGCCATCACACATAAATGCTCTTTCTACACCCTCAGTGCTTACTGCAAAACATGAGCTCCTGACCTTTCCTATCTGTTCCTGGAATGCTGATAAGAACAGATTAGCTGGGAACCTCCCAGTTTCATTTCCACTCTGTTCCTGAGAATATACGCAAAATAGGAATATACTGCACTTATACCTGTTAAGCAAGAGGAGAAATGTGAAAATTTCCATAATGGATTTAACTGGAAGAATTGCTTTTGTACATTCTGTCACTAAGATTGATAAGCGCAAGTTGTTTCAGTGAAAGAAAACACCAAAATAGAACTTGTCTCCTCAACATTTCCTTCAATAAGTTGATTAATGCCCTGAGGGTTGCAGACTGTGTCTTCTCACTTTTTTCGGTATTTGTTGCAACAACTGTGTTGATAGGAACAGCATAAATTTCATTAAAATGCTGTTCAAATCCTGTTGAGTCTGAATTTGAGAAAGATCCCAGACCTGGCTACTGTTAGCAAACAGCACCATCACCTCTAGTCACCAAGTCAAGATCCCATGCCCACAGCAAAAATACACAGCAGCAAGACCAAAATTGTACCTTGAACCCACAAACATAAAAGAGCAGTACCTAGAGACACAGACCCAAGGGTTCCATCAGCTCCTGCACAGCGTGCATGCACAGGAAACTTCCAGCTTCCTTAAAATTCCTTCAGCCACATCCAATAAAGGGAAAAAATCAGGTACTTAGAGCTACAGCTGCTCATGTATCAAGAGCTCCTTTCCATAAGCCAGGCTGGACAGTTCCCCCANACTATCTGTATGTTAATTAACACCAGATTACTAGATAATCAGACAAAGCCCCACTGTGGTACTGACAGAATTGTACAGTCAGGGTTAACAATTCAACACAGAAATCATTCCTGGCTCTTCACAGATTTCAGCAGCCAAAGTTCATTAGATTAGTTCTGCTCTGCCAAAAGGAGTAATTATCACTATATGCAGTAGAAAATAGCTGTAAGGATTTGTAAGTGAATGAAGTATGGACCCACTGATGAAGTCTTAATTCAACATCTATTAACATCTTTTCATAAGCCAGCAAGTGAGAAAAGAGCAATATCGGACTCAGGAATGGCATTTGTAACATTGTTCTTGTTCATACACGTGCAGCTTTCCTTGGAAAAATCTTTACATCCAGAGTCTTACTAAATGAAGGGAAAAGGGCCAAAAGGACTTTAAAGACCAAATCAACACAGGAGGATGAGTGCTCCTACTTTCAATAAGCAAATGGAAGCTACCAGGCAAGTAAGCGTTATTCTTTTTCTTACTCTTAGATAAAATCTATTAACTTGCAAATTACATTTCAAAAAGAAACTAACACACAGGAAGAACACGTCACTCACATCAAAGGAATTCAGTTTTACATTCTGCATTAACCTCTTGTTCTGCAAACCACCTCAATCATTCAGAGGATCAATGTTTCTAAAGCTCTAAGCGGAAGCAAACCAGGCAAATGTTAAATACCTCCTAAACTTTGCTCTCAAAAAGCCACAAAGCAGGTACACTAATAAATATGGAGGAGACACCACACTGAGCTTTTTGTAGAGTTGCTTAAGGTTCTGATTACATAAGTGAAGAATTCTACTGGGAAATGTGCTATGCAAAGAACAATAGACACTCCTTAATTCATAGGATTAAGGAGCAGCTAGGGAGACCTGTGGTGTTATTACCTTTCTAGATGTGGGCATTCTTTGAAGGCCTACACAAACAAGATGCTGTGTGAACTATAAAACATATTAAATTCCTCTGAACCACTGCTAACACTGTATGAATATTAATAGCATGTTCTTTATTTGCTCAGTTAATGTAGTAATTAAATATTCATAGGAAAGCTCTTAAAATTCCTCACTACTATTCAATTGTGTCTATTGCATTTTGGCTTGAGTATGATGTTTTGTTTATGTACATTTGCTCTTCTCTGTGCTTCAAAGAAAGAAAATGGAAATTGAAACTTGAAAAAAAAAGCTGAGGAAGCACAAAGGATGCTCCACTTCTATTAATACTGATACAGAGTGAATAGAGGGTAGGGAAAAAAGTTCAAGATTTGTTATGCATTACTGACTCTCTCCTTGGCATTATAGAATTGTCTGAGCAAGTGAGGGCAAAGAAACATTGAAATTCTCTGTATCCCTGAAGTCAAGTGCTCCCACAAGCCATGAAACTGGCCATACATGGAAATACTTAGACCATGAAGCCCCAACTACAGTAATTCCTCAGCATAATTGGCAAGAGACAGGGGTGGGAGAACTCAGGACAGCATCCTGGAGCAAAGGGCAATTTTTAGAGCAGCCTTTTGTTTTCCACTAGCAAGGCTTAACTAAATCTATTCTGCATTATCTTGTCCAAAAAAAACCAGCAACTGGAACACAGTATTAAGCATGCAAAGCACAAAGACATTACCTAGGGAGTTCCTGTGCTTAGTTACCTCTCCAAGTAACTAGCCCTGTCTTATATCCCAAAGCTGCATCTCTAAAATGTCTGTGTTTCTCTAAAGATCTCAGTGTTTTACAAGCCAACGCAAAAAGAAGGAAGACAAAGGGAACACAGAAAACAGTCCTCAGGAGAACTTGAATAGGAGGAAGACAGCAACAAGGAAATGAAAAGAGGACCCCAGGAAAAGGAACAGGAAAGGGACAGACACATACTAAAACAAAAGTTTAAAAAAGGAAGTCAAAATAGACTAAAAGAAAGATCCTGGAGCAAAGAGCACCGAAACAATAAAATACTTGACTCATTAATAATTACACTGTGTGAGACATGAAATAAAAGTCAAACACAAGAAAATACTGTGTTCAAATGCTCCAAGCAAAACAGTTTATGAAACTACCATTTAAAGTAAGAGAGTAGCCACTGTGCCATAAGGTGCATTTACAATTGCGACATGGAAAACTGCTTCTCTAAATGCCAAAACTGTTAAGGACACTCATTTCCTACTTGGATGTATTGTCACTGGTCCCAACACAGGCTTTCTAATCATCCACATTTAAACTTAGTTGATAAAATATTAGCAGTTGTCAGAAACCTCAAAATCTATACCTACCTAAAGTATTTAAACTTATTGTAGGGCAATTAAGCCTCCTGCTTAACTGATACATTTAAACAGCTAAAGGAATGGAAAGCCTCAAACAAATTAGCTCTCCATGCTTTTACAGTCAGAGAAAACAGAAAGTATATCCACACTGAAACCATGAAAAACTTTACAGCAACAGTATAAAACACAGATCTTCACATCTGTGCACAAGAGAACACCCAACACATCTGTTCCATATTGTTAGCTTGGCACACTAAAAAGCTGCTTCCCTTGTATCTTAGTATCTTTTAGTCATGACTGTGCTTGGTTTTCACCAAGTCTCTAATGTTAGTGCAATAACATGAGAAGACCTCTTTACTTTCCCTATTCCTGTTCAAGGGAAATTGATTTTGGGGTGAGCCCTATGAAGATGTGACAAAAGGCTGCCACATAGGCTAAAGGCAGAGCATTCATCTGAGGGATCCACACCTGACTTCAGCTCCATTACAGAAACACAATCTCTTTCAATTTTTTCTACCCCACACCTAGAAGTAAGCACCACTGAATCCACCATCTGAACTGGATGTCCTTTGTGAATAACTTGTGGCTGTAGTGTTCTGAACACAGGCCCTACAAGCCAGACTTGGACCTCAATGATGTCAAGCCTTTACAAACACTTACAGTGTGGGTTCCAGAACATTTTTAAGTTAGCATGTACTAACTTGTTCTTTTCTAAGCACTTTAAAAGTCTCAAAAGCTGTCAGCACTGAATCCTGCACGGAAATTCAACACAACACAACTGGGGAGGGGGGGTGCTGATGACCTACACAAGGTTGTCAGCTCCTATTAAAGGTGAACCTAACCCAAGTAACTCCTATGCTTTTCCATTTGTTACCAGCAGATACAGATTATGTAATTGGTCTCTGATTTCCATGAGGAAGAAACGATATTCTCATCAATAGTCATTAGTGGTAACATTCAGGATTCATTAAATATTTTAACTGTTTTCTTGGATTGCATATGTGATTCTTCTCCAAACTCATATGGTCATGGAATAAATTACTAGCAAGACCTTCAGGATGCAAGTACAATTCTCTACAAATTGCCCAATATGAATCTGACTGTCCTCTAGTTACCTATTTTAAAAAGCCACTGTTCTATTTTTGCTGGTGTGTCACTTCAGGTTTGCAGTTTATTAGACCATGCTCTCTGTGGCAAGGACAGGGGTTTCCAACATAGTCAGAGAATACTTCTCAGGGATTGCAAGTCAAGTAAGTAGAACAGTAAGCCCAGAAGCACAAACCACAAACCAGTGGGAATAGCCATGAATGGAAAACAAACTCCTAAAGTAAATTTGCAGGATTGGAGGTGAAAACTTAGTGGTTGTATAGCATACTAACTACATTTTTACAGCTTGTGATGTTCCCTGGAGCTTCAACATATTGATCTGCCACCAAATGTCATTCTCCCTGCACTGAGTGCCATACAGTTGGCATCTCAAAAGTGCTACCTGGCACTTCCATTGGACACCCGCTCTGTTTCCACACTGAAAAGGATAGCAAATAATTTTCTCTTTTCTCAGGCCTCTCTCAGTATCCCACTCTTGCCAAAAGCTGACAAATTCTTCATTTTATATTGTTTATTTAATACAATTGAAAACCTCTACTGCCCTTGTCTGAACTTTTCACATTTTATTCCATCCTTTTTAAAACAGGAGACCACAACTACAGAATACTGGAGTACTGTGGCTGATGCAGCAGACTGCAATGGCATAATGAGCCATAATGCATAATAGCATGATCAATGTTTGGGGCACAAAACAAGTTTCAGCATATGCATTTTGCAAAATTCCCTGGGTACTACATCCTCCATAGCCATCTATGGGAACAGACTACTGTTCTAAAGAATCTGGTCTGGATGGTGATGATGAGGTACTGAAGTAGATGAACCTGTGGTTTGATCTACAGCTGCAATTCCTGTGATAAATAAGACATAAAAAATGTTAAGAGTTCTCAGCTTCCAAAAATTCTGAGGGAAAAGGCAGTTAAAATACAACTCCAGAAATGTACAAACTAACATCTTTTTACCCACAACTGTTTTCCACCATGTCACTCTGAAATCCAGCCATTGTTAGGCAAACTGCACTTCATTTTTTCAGTGACGTGTAACCCGCCAAATTAAGGGATTCAAATGCACTATCTGTATAATGCAAGAACTGGTAGGTTTTAGAACCCTAATTAACACCACCAACTTAAAATCAGATGAATATTTGTGAAGCTGCACTAGGCTTCTTTCCTTAAGAAGGCTGACAAACAGTAAAATAAAGATTAAGCTGACATAAAGCATTCCAGTTGTACACCATCACAGGCACTTGCTGTCTAAAAGGCTGCATTCACGCACTCCAAGCTGTCTGCCAAAATGAAACACATCATTGAAGGCAACCCAAATTTGTGTGGGAGATGTGTCAAAATTGCATAAATACCTACTTCCACTAGTATGAATTAACAGCTGTGATCATCTCAGCAGAGGCAAGTAGGTGGATGCTCACAGAAATTCATCTGTCACCTCTATACGTGTCCCATCTCATGTGACAGCTAAATCATACTGATACCTTGTCTCACAATAACAGTTGAGGAATGCCAATAAATGGTCCAAAACTTCATTTTAAAGGAGGACAATTTGGCATCTCACAAAGTAAAACAATCACGAGCATGGTCTCATGCAAATGAAGGAAATTTATGAAAACATGAAAAGAAGAAAAAATTAAAATCCTACAGCACAAGTGAGTATTTGTTGATAGCCTAAAATAATCAAATTGTGAATAAAACAAACACTTTGAAACCTGAGCAGCACAGTATAATTTAGCATTATCTGGACTCTTAGTCTGCTGAGCAATTTGATGCAGTACAATCAGGGTTTTAAATGGAGTATGTGAGCACCAGAGAGAAGTCTGCATTACTGAACCATACCACATGCTGAGCCTTAAGATACTAATACCATATTTTTCTACAATCCAGTTAAGAAAATAGTTCTTAAATGTCCATAGCATAGATGGTTGTTTCAAACAGCTCATTATAAATAACATGAAGACAGGTTGAGTAAAGAACCCAACATAACTGTTAAAAGACTGTTCCTCTGTCTTCAGCCAGTAAAGTCCATGGCAGATCATAAAAGACCACACAGGAAAGCTGCCTTTTCAACAAGAGAGCAGCATGAAGCCCAAGATGCAGAGCAAGCATCTCCACTGAGCCCCAAGCCTCAGATCCCACAAAGACTAAGCCTTCAGCAGTGCAAAAGTCAACTAGCCATAGTGGCAGAAGCTTTACTGTTACTGTGTCTTTTTATTTCCTTTGATAGAGACTGCAAAAATCATGGTGTGCTGATGGAGCCCAGGAGCAGCTGTTCAGAGCACAGGGCAGAGGGAGATGCCACACACACAAAAGCCCCACTTCAGTAACCATCTGAGGTACTCGGGCACCAATGCCTTGGCAAGTACAAGTATCTTGCCTCCAGATGTTTCCACCCTCCTGCTACACAGTCACTTTGATGCAGTGTTCTGTAGTTCTCTTCCCAAAATCATTTTAATTATTAAAGTACCATGTGCATTGAGTTTTGGCACATTATTTCAAGTGTCCATAGATGATGAATGGTGTTAAGGTTCATTCTAAAGTGAAGACCTCATCCCAGTCTTTATGCTACTGACTCACAGCTGAATAGCTTCAGAACAACACTGCACATATACTGCTGACCTCATGGAAACCCAATTTCCCAAAGCATTTTAAAAACACCTGTAAAAGGTATTCCTCATTCCTGAAAGAAGGGCTGTATAAATGATTACCACTAGTTGTGTGCCTCTATCTTCATATCTCTTAAATTTACAAGAAACATAGACAACAGTGTCAGAAAAACTAATCTACCAAGGCAACCTGAGAACCACTAACTTGGGAAGTCCTCATTCAGTGCTCTGCTGTCTTCTGAACTTCGTGAAGAGGGCTAGATTGTGTTTTACTCATCAAATTGATCCTATTAAAATCTAAGGTGGTCATGCATGTAGAAGAAATTAACGAAATATTTAGTAATTTAGCAGCAGTGTGTGATAGCACAACACAATTTAAGCTGGTTGCATTAACACAACCCTGTCATCTTAAGTGTAGTATCATCAACAACATTCAGTTTAAAAAGGCACACCAAAATCACAGCAAGATACTGGCTATTTACACAAATCTACATAAAAATCAACAGACATTCTCGTTATTGCTAAAAATTTCTGCATGAGCAGTAACCCATAACTGGTTTTGGCACTGATGCATACATAAAGGAAAACATACAACCTAACATAGGGACAGTGAAAGCATCTGCCTGCGAGCTGTAGGCAAATATTTTTCTAAACCTGTTATACAAAAGAATACATACAAAAGCAGTACAAGCAGCTGCTGTAACATACTTCCAGGCCTCTGAACAAGCATCAGCTTACTAATTGCCTAACAGAACATCACTTCAACACAAATGGTTCCTTAGGTGGTTTTTTAAAATAACATATTGAATGCAAACATTGGAGATGAGCACTAAGAATGTCTAGGAAGCCTAAATTTTGTCTAGAAAACCTAGTTTTATGTCTGGTTTTTGTTTAGTATTGCTTTGTTTTACAGACTATGCAGCTAAATAAAATGAAATCTAAATTAAACACAGTACGATCCTAGATGAGTTACAATCTTCTAAAAGGCATAATAGCTTATTGAGACAAGATTAGAAAGAATAACAAAATCAATATATATGCAATTTGTAACTGGGAATTTATAACAATGACAGATCTTCCTTTGCCTCTCTATGGAGATGGTTCTCAGCACTGGAGAAGCAACAATAGCAATTTTCAGAAAAATGGGCATGACAATACTGCAAAGGCTGATTCTTGCCTTTAAGTCAGATAAGCAGACTAGCAGCACGGAGTCTATGTAACAGAAGACAAACCTGTTTGATTTGTTGAAAGATGATAATTTAGTGTGAACAATTAGACAGAAAAATTATTCAGCAACAGCCTTTTAATAGATCAGAATAAGTGCAATTATGTGAAACAAGAACAGGAGAGTAATTAGGCAAAACAACTAGAACAGACCCTTGCAACTAATTTTCTGGCTATATGGTTCAGGAAATATTTGTATTCAGATCCTGTTCACTTCTTTCAGAAACAAGCCTTTTTACATTTGTGACAATAACATGCCACTTCTCAATGTATGTTCTTTAAAAAGCCCCAGAAATCAGTAAGTATTTGACCTAGTCAGTCTAATGATTTAACTCAATCCAATGAAATGAAACCAAAAGAGCAGCTACGTGGGTATCTTCTTTAGCAAGGACTGGAAACTCACAAGTTTGTGACTCATTGTTCCGTGGCTGAAAACAGCTGTGCCACACACAACTGCCCAAACCGATCCTCTGAACGTGACTCACGGGTCTACCAGAATCTGTCCAGATCTGCTACCAGCAAGAGGCCACCCCATCAGGACACAAACAGTTCCAGAAAAACTCTCAGCAAACCTTCCCACAGCCTCTCTGCTCAACTCCTCCCACCTGCTTCAAGAGTCTCCTCGGGGCAGAAAGGGGCAGCAGTTGCTCTGGAGGAAACACATCTGCTAAAGCCTGGTAGGTGAACACCCTGCCATCAATAAACAACACAACCTGAAGCTTCTTCAGGTCTGCTCTCAGTAATTCACAGGGAAAAGGCCTCTTTGAGGACGGCAGGGAGACCAATAAACTGGTCCAAATGACATTTCTTTTTCAATATCCGTATGCCTTATCACTCAAGGGTATTTTTCAATAATTTTTTTGACGGCTGCAGAAAACTAAAAAAAAATTAAATTGTCCTGTTTCCTTATCTGTCAAAACTAGTCAAGTTATTGTCTGCTGAATGTGGTAATTTCTTGTATGCAATAGAGAACACTGAAGAACATGCATAGGAAATCCAAGGACCTCCTAACACAACAATATGGAAATCACTTCTTTTTGTCAGTGACTACTGTTATGAAAACAAAAAAATTGTACCCATTTCAAAGCCAGTTGACAGAGAGAAAAAAAAACACCACACACAAATTATTTGGTCATCATGTGTCCTTCCAACGAAATCTGTAGCCACTCAAGATGCCTAGTTTATTTTCCACTTGGGACACTAATAATTGGTAAGAAAGTACAAAGAAATTATAATGGCTGGAAAAGAATATGACTAATTTAGAGTAGAACAAATGTAAAAGGAATTTCCCTAGTTAGTCATTCTTACAATTATATACAGTAAAGAAAGGTAAAGGAAGCATAAAAGAGCAGGTTAGACTTTAAAACGAGAACTTTCATGAGGAAAGCATGATAGAAAACAAAGCAAAAGCCACTTCCTCACAGCAGCATATTTCAGTTCTGAAAGGGTATCTGAGGCAAATTATTCACAAGTTATGAAAGATCTTATATCAAAGTAAAAAAATCACTGACCTAGATTAAGATCCAATACTAAAGGAGAAAAATCATTGACCTGGATTAAGTTCTCATCAGTATCTGATTGTGGAACAAATAGTTTAAAGCTGCTCTAGTACTTCAAATTACATGAAACCGTAACATCAGCCAACATAAAGGGATGAGTGTCATAATAATTACTCTTCAAATTTATGTTCTCCATTAAACAGAGAAACTGCATGAAAAAATTTTCATTTAGTCCCATGAGAACCTTTAAAAAAATAACTCACAAATGGTAATGTTGAACTGCTGCAGCCTCAAGCAGAGAAATAATGTGAACAAACAAAGACAAAAGGTGCACATTTACAGAACAGTTACTGGTCACTGATGCCTTGACCTTCCTGAGCTTTCATTGACAGCACATCCACTGCCATGGAATAACCAGCTGGGCATCACCCACCTCCCTGCCTGCAACTTCCTTGAATTATACCAGGCGTATGAAAACTGTGTCCATCCACAGGGAGCAAGCAAGCAAAACTGAAAAAACCTGAAGAAACAAACCATTTACTATCAAGGTAAGCCCTCAGGGAAATCAATGTATAGTGAACACTTGTATCTCACAACACAGATACTCAGAGTTGTTTCACTTTGAGTGTAAATAGTCTTCTCATCTCCAGTCTGGGAAGCAGAAATATAATTGTCATATCTATCAGCTTCTGAAGAGTGAGTGGAACTCACTGGAAAGGCACAGAAAACACTGAGACTGATGTCCAACACAAAGGAGGTACAGGCTGAACATGCTGGCTAGCAGGACTGGCTATTTCTGCCTTGCAAGCAACATTGAAAATCAATCTGAGAAGTGGTTAAAAATAACTACCATCCCCATCCCCACCTGCTCCCTTCAGGACACAAGCACAGAATAATAATGCTTAAGCACTGCCGTGGTGTCACAAACCTCCAGAGGCTGGTGACAAGGGCAGGAATCAAGTGATGCTGCCTTTGAAAAGAACAAGCTTCCTGTCTGATTCACCCTGTAGGCTGCCAGCACTAGCTTTTGTTCTCATCACTGCCAGAGTGATCTGCCCTATCACCTGGGACAAAACAGCAAAGCAGTTTTTGGAGACACCCTCATGTATTTTGCAAACCTCTGACTGCAACAGGGAGGCAGTAGAAATTTTTCTAATACCAGGTAAAAGTAAAGCAATCACCATTTACCGAACACAGTCACTCAAAAGCGGTTTAAAACAGCCCAGCATGAGACTGCTGGTCAAGCACTGTCTGGTGCCTTAAATCTCATTTTCACTGGCCCTAGAAGTGTAACATCCATCAGAGCCTTCAGGCCCGACACACTCATCCATGCAGCTTCCGGAGGAGACCCGCTCTTATCCATGTAGGAAACAGATTTCAGACAAACTGCAGAGGGATGAAGCCAACAGGAACAGTGAAGACAACAGGACAGGGGAAACATTTGAAAGGAAGACAGAGCATCAGGAAAGAAGTGAAAGAGGAAACAGATGCACTGGCAGGAAAATAAAATATAAGTGGGAGGGGAAAGCAACTGTAGAAGGTGGAAGTAATACAGACCAGTTTGAGAGGACAGACCACAAGCACAAAAAAGGTGCACAACAGATGAGTCAAAATGAGTGAGAATTATAGAAAAGAAGGGGGGAGAAATTATAATAATAAAAATAAACCCAGACCTGTCACATTAGTACTTCTTATTAATAATCACAGAGCAGTCTGGGTTCCTGATAGGTGAGATCAAGTCAGCTGAGTTAAAGTAGAAAAATGTGAGAAACAGGGAGGATTGAAAAAAGGTTGTCACTAGCAGGCCCGTCAGGAAAATGAAATATTCTACGGAAACCCTAACATTTCAAATTCTGCTGCTCTTTCAAATCAAGATGAAGGGCATTTTAAGTTCATTAAACTTTACCATGACTTTATTGAAACACTGGATTTTAAGGTTAAACACTTCAGCACAAAGGAGGAATACTACCACATTTCTTTTCCAAATAGTTTTAAGAACAACTCCCAACAATGGCAGTCCTGCAAAACCTTTTAAGGGCTAATTTTCCTGCTGAACTGCTTCACCACAAATTTTAGATTAGACAACATTAGGTGAAATCACTTGTTTCTCACTGGAATTAAAAGATATGTCACTTAGGAGTTATTTCCAAACATTAGCAAAATCTACCTGTGGTCCTGCATTTTGGGCCACAAATTTGGACAAACATTTATAAGACTTAAAAAGATATTCCATCACATGGAAATGGACACAACTACTGAGCCAGAAAGAACAAGTCCTTAATTAATATATAACTACCTTTAAAAGACCTACACACAGAAATCCTACCAAGACAACAATTTTGCCCCAAAAAAGAACATCTCAGCTTTCTTTGTTGATAAGCAGAGGCCACATGCACTCACAATTACTGTAACTCTACTGATGGAAGGATGCACTCCTCAGGCCTATTTCTAGTGAGCTGTGCTAAGAGACAGTGTTACATAATACATTTCCCCTCTTGTTTCAGGATGTTTTAATTAGTTGTTTTCCTATGTTTCTCCCATTGGTCATGGCAAATAACCTTTCATTTCTTTTCAAAAAATTATCTGGTTTTTTTACTTCATAGCAGGTATTTTTAACAGTAGACAATAGCATTACATTAATATTCCTAGAGCCTGAGCTCCTGAAATAACGTGATGTGCTATGGGGCTTCCAAGCTACAAAAACCTACATTCTCAGAAAAGAGAAAGCAGATAGTTTAAATTAAGCAGATTCCCCAGGGGTCTATGAATCTGAGCAATTATAGCTGGGAAGACACACAAATTTGAAATATGCTCTAGTGTGTTGCTCCAGAGCTTCTCATGAAGTGCAGCCCACCCTGTATCCAGCATGGCTCAGCCATCCCTACATCCACCTTCTCCCATCACCATCTGCATTAACATACAAAATTTGAGCCACAAAGTAGCATAAAGAGGTTTTCAAAATAGCTGCCTCAATATAAGTTAGGTTTTAAAAGCTTGGCAGAAATCCCTTTTCAACCAGCCACGCAACTGACCATAAGCCCAAAGGCAGCAGCCTGCAAGGGCACTTCAGGGAGTCTCACTCTTTCTATTCTGAGAGTGAAAGATGCTGCAGGCAACAGCAATAGTTTGAACATTCTCTCTTGTGTTTTCTACACTCTACTTATTTTCCAGGAAAAAGAAACTCAAAGCTTGATCTGAATCCTACAGAGATAGGCAGGATTAATGAGTGCTCATTTCAAGTTACAATTCACATGGTAGCACTACATAATCACCATATCTCCATCCAGAGACATTTCAAGTCTGAGGGGACATTAGTGCAGAGAAGGTGTGGTCCTCCATCTGCCTTTAACCTCCTCTGTACTGGAATCAGACATCTTTACTCATAGATCCTGAACAATTCAGAGGGAGAAATACCATGGCCCTCATAGCCTTTTTTCAGCTGATTTAAGGCATCACTGCTACATGAGGCAGTAGTTGATGGGAATCTGAAGGCAGTCAGTGGAGCATATAAGTATAATTTAAATCATGACTGCTAACATGCAAGCAGAACACAAGGAATTATACAAGCTATGATGATGCTGTGATTATTACAGTATCTTAATTTAGAGTGTGTGCAAGCAAAATAATGTGTTCATTTCCTTATGCATCAAATTTCCTGCAAAACAGTGAAGTCAGACTGCTTTGGCAATTAACATTTGTAAGGGCCAAGTTGTAATAATTCTATTTTAGTTGATTCTCAGGCTTCCTTCCATGTAGAAACAGTCTTAATGAAGGAACAAGCAAGGGTACAAAATACCCTAAGTATAGATTATACAGCACATACCATTATATAACTCAGAAACAAATAGGTAAATTTGATGGTACCAAGGATTAAAGGGCATATCTAAGGATTTTTTTCTTCTGCGAGGCAATCACACTATAATCTCTGTATGATTTAAAATAAGTTTCAAGGATAGAATGAGCAAAAAAGTCTGACAGATTAACTAAATACCTATTAACCAATTATAAAATAAAATTCTGAATGAAAGTAAAGTCAAAAATACTTTGGATTGTAATATAAGACAGCTGAACCATACCTGTAGGTCTGCAAGAGCATTTTAAACAGTACATGAGTGGCTTTTCTACAAATTGCTACAAAACCTCTATAGTATGCAATTTGTGTCTAACGTTTCATGTTCTGAATATACAAAGAAACAAATATCCTACTAATAGTCCTTCGGTGTTTCATGTTACCAAGACATTCACTATTGACATTTAGTATAGGATGACAGAAAGGGTCATTGACTGATACTATTCCAAGAGAGATATTCTCACTTGACAATGTGGTGAACTGAAGCCAATAGCATTCACTAAGCTTTGAGAGAACATCTTTCTCTGAAATATAAAAATTCAAAGCCTTACTACAGATGTCAGTTCAGATTGCATTTTACACATCATAAGTCTTAGCAAACAGCTGGTAATTCACAATGCCTCGAGTCTTAAACCTGACTTGTCAAAGCAAAATAAGAGGAAAGAAAAGGTGGCTCCAGATGATGCCAAGTACACTAAAAAGTGCAGGGGAAGAAATTATTAATAGCCATTTGATAAACTGTACATCAATTCATTCTTCCCTGTGAAACAGAATTTTTCAAATACTGAAATAATGAAAATGTAAGGGAGTACAAAACATTGCTATGAATTATTATAGAATGAGATGGAAGCACTGCAATGCCGTTTCACAGCAAAAGAAAGAACAACAAAAAATCAAAGGTTTTTGATGGGGGATTTTGTTCAATTTGGTCTTTAACAAACCAGACATGCAATTTTAGTATTGAGGAACAAGTTCGAAAAGTGACACCTCTATATCAAGCAAAACTTAAAGAGGATAAACCTGTCAGCAATCTAATAAAACAATACATATTCCTCTGTACTCAGATACCCACACAATCAGGGCATGATCCAGGACTTGCCTGCCTGCTCCAGGAGGTGACACACTCGGGTCTGGACAGAAGCTGCCCTTTGCCCCGGCATGTGGCAGCACACAGAGGGGAGCACAGCCCAGCTCAGCACAGCCCAGCGGCTCTCCTTTGCAGCCACAGGCACCTGTCCTATTCCCCTGTGGGTCAGCTGCTGGTCAGGGAGCCAACAGTACCTCAGCACGAGGGTCTTCTCTATTTCACCAATACCAAACTGTGCTCTGGAAGTCCTTCCTTCATGCCCACGCCTCTCACCAGCCACCTAGCTGCTGCTCCCCCCCACAGCCACCCCAGGGAAAGGCAGGCTCAGCCATGCCAGGTCCCTGCTGGCAGGGCCAGGATGGATGCACCACCTCACTCCCTCCTCCCTGCGGGGTCTGCCCCGCACCCCTGGCAGCTGCCTTGCCTCGCCTCTCTCCCACCTCTGTATTTGCTTCTTTACAACTAACATTTCATCAACTCTTATGGCCTTCAAAAGAGAGCAGAAAGGGATGCATGTGAGAAATCCAAGACCCTCTATCTCCCCAATGCATAAACTGCACTGATGTTTTTTGCTAACCCAGCCTGATACACAGTCCTGCAGCCTGGCAATTAACCTCCTGCAGCTCACAGGCCTAAGGCAGCACATCATAACAGACTGGCACACCAGCAGTGATAAAGCCACTAGCCACTGTCATTAAAGAATAACACAGCATATCCAAGACTGGTTTTCTGTACTTATCTTGCGATAAATATCAAAATTCTTAAGTGTCTTGCTTGCTGATACCCTTTTCAAACCAGCTTCCTAACTTCTTATGACCATTCTCTCTAGTTAATTTTGTTTCCCTTGATTGTATCTTCCTACTTCTTTTACATCTCTCTCTCCTTTAACCCTTTCTGATTTGTTTCTTTTCATAAGCAGTCCTTCAACTTGCCACTATCACAGGCTTCCCACCTTTGTCAGACAAGGCTCAGAAAAAATCTTGGCTTTTTCCACATGACACAGCAGCATGCCATACACAGGCATTAATTTACATCATTCACTGCTGGCACACACTACAGCCTCTGTGAGAAACCAACACAAATATTTTTCCTATTAATGCATTATATAGTTGCCAGCAAGCCAAAATTTTGCACAGAAGGGAACATTTGAGACACCTCTTGGCAAGATGCATATGCTGCATTTAATAACTGTACAATAAACATAACATGTAAAACAAGCTTTACCAAAGAGTACAACTGCAGTTTTCCCTTCCCCCTGATGAAAAAGAAGCAATGTGAATAAATTTAAATCATTACATCAGTTTTCAAGAGCTATTTTCTTCATCTTCTTAAGGTAGGAAGAATTACCTAGAAAAACCAGGTCACTACTTTTTCATCAGTCTTTTCTTAGAACAAAAGAGAGGTCATGTTAAGGTTTTGCTTTGAACAAATATTTGTTCAAAAATATTTTATCAAGTCCAACACATATAAGATATGCATATGTATACATAACATATACATGGATAAATATACCTTTTCTGAATATCTTATCTTATAGCCAATATAGTTTTCATTTAAATGAATCATAGAAATGAAGTTATATGTGGTGAAGATGTTAAGTGGACCAAAGTACCAGCAAGTAAGCAAAGAGATTGAAAACATTTGGAAAGTTAATTTGTTTTTTTAAATAACTGAATTCCTTTAAATCTATATACAGTAAGATTCAAAGATTTGAAGAAGAATAGGAGGCAGTTAAATACATCTCTTGTTTCTACACTGACAAAAACTGAACCAGTTTCTAAACTCTTGTTCAAGCCTGAGACGTTTTACAGTTTCAGGAAAACTGTATTATCTAAATGTATCTTTGTGGTACTTCCTAGCACCTAACAAAACAAGAAAACACAGCATACCCACCTGCGGGGAGCTTAGCGAGGGAGTGTGCTCGCAGGGCAGGAGATCAGGGCTGTCAGCTGGGGGGAATGGGGAAGCTCCAAGCCAAAGGCAGGATCAGAGGAAACAGGGAGGTTTGTCTCACTCAGCACACCCACATCCTGAGACTACCTGATACCACTGGAACCAAGAAAAATAAACTCTTGCACAAAAGCTCTGTCACCCCACCAAAATATGACACGGGTGACAAAGATTTACCAACTTCCTTCGGACAATATGGTCACACCAAAAAAAAGTAACTTCCTAAAATTAGAAAGTATTTGAACTTTTAATACTAAGTGCAGGATATTTTGTTTATTTTTATTAGAATAATAGGAAACAGTTATTTTTAATATTTAATCTATGTCAACATCCCCTTTAGGTAAACTCCTGTGCCAGTATTGCATTAAGTGCTGTTTTCCTGTTTAGCAATCTCTCACAAGTTAACTAAATGCCTTGCAAAAACCATTTCAAAACTAGTTTGCAAAGTATTAAAGATATAAGATAAGCATTAAACAGATGACATCTTCTGCAAATCCATCATAATCCATTGGTTTAGGTTTTACATTTCTGGTGATAAATTACTTAAGTTCCTGTCTGATTATGATTAAACATTAGGATTAGTACTTTCTGTTATGGATCACTTCTATTTTTATTACTTTCATCAGCCTGCATTAGCCAAGAGGCAGCATCTGAGGCAAGTGAATGACTACAGTGAACAGCTCTGAAGACACAGCCAGTGAGCTGCAGTGCTCCATCCTCTGTCTCACTGTCACCAGGGACTGATGCTCCACTTCAGGGAAAACGCTGCAACACACCAGCACAGCAGTCACACCTCCCTTATTCATTTAGCACATTCCCTCTTCCAGCTCCACTCCCAGCAGCTACAGTGTTTAAGTGTTTGGTGCCTGCCATAAGACCACTTTCACAATACCGAGTCAGGCAGGCTCCCCTACAGTTAAAGGCCAAAAGGTATTACTTGATCCATCTCTTACGTTTCCTTTTCTGATGGCACACATGCAGGTTGAAATAATTCAAGTTGTTAGCTCACGGGAGTTCAAACAGCAAAGTGAGTTTGAGCCTTGACACCAGAGCTCTCAACAGAGCCAACATTTTCCTGTTCTGTTCAAAGAAGGGAAAACAAACAAAGAAACAGACAAAAATACCCTGGACATGCATGTCCCTGAATCTGAATTTCCAATCTCATTAAAAGCCCATGTGTAAATTTCACTGAGGACCTCACACCAAGACACACCAGCTTCTCGGATAGGAGCCAGGCAGCACTGAGCTGGCAAACCAGAAGAGGAAGGCTCAATGCTGCTTAGCTTTTATATATGCAAGGTTTATTCTTTTAACATCTGAGGCTCACTTTCTGGAAGTGTAACTGACTTAATCAGCTTCTGCTCTTCAAAGGACAACTTCCACTAACCAAATATACATATTCTCATAAACAAACAGTAATGTAGATGAAAACAGCCAGCATTCAAAAAGGTTCAAACCCCACTGTTTTGCAGCCTAAAGCCACTGAGACATTTCTCTTGCACAGGCATTATCTCCAAAAAGGTAGAGGGGCAGAATCCACAGATCTCAAAGGCACAAAACAGCCCACCCTTGAGAACAGCTGTGACACAAGGTGCATGGCTGGTGATGGGACAAAGGCATGTGGCTCCCCGTGCGAGCCAGCCCATAAAAGAGAATGCACCCCATGCCATTTGGTCGGGCACGTTTCTATTGCAATGCTAAGCATCATTCATCTCAGTTTCTACTCCCGCCCCGCCAAAGCAACAGTGCTTCTGTCTGAATCAGGCTCCACCAAAAAGCAGCACCTGGCACTGCAGCACCAGTCACAATCCCTCTGCTTGTAAGAGGTTACCAAGAACTACTGAGCAAAGCACTGATGTGTGCTGATGAGCAGCACTGATGTGTGATCTGCCACACTTATTCTGAAAAAACAGATGTGTAACAAAATGGAAAAGACTTGATACTTATGTCAGAGGACTGACACCTACACCCAGGTCTGCCTGAGGCACCACCTCTCATGTCCCTGTTCTTTGGAGCTGCTGCATTTGTAACTAGCCCCCAAGACATGAAAACTTGGTTCATAGAAAAAGGCCTGACAAACATCAACTGCAGTAAGAGACAAGGCCAAAATCAAACAGTCTGCCCTCAATGAGATCCATTCACGAAGCCTTCATCCCCCCTTCTCAGTCTCTCTATTAATCAAAAACTGTGCAGTAAGAGTGCCCTGACCCATTCCAAGACTTAGTGGAAGAAAACAACATCAGATCAGCAAGTACAGGAGCTGCAGCTCAGTTCCAGAAGGTGAGGGATAAGGGCCATATGAAGTTCAAACAGCTCAGCTAAGCAGTATGGGCACAGCAGCGTTTTCAGACAGACTCTGCAGTCAGTGGCCAAGACAATTTCCATCCTAATGCCAACTCTGCCTCCAGTGCCTATAACTCATTATCTCAAAAGGAAAGGTGAGCTAGCTAGCTGATTCTGCAAGACCCCAAGATCCTATGAGACAGGAACTTTGTGATGCAAATCTACCAGGATGCAGTATTAGTTCACTGACAAGTACTATTCTGACAAAACTCTCAGCTTAGGCCACAACTCCAGGCAGATCTCACCAACTCACTCACCAGTATCACAAATCTGTCACCAATAATCTTCAAGCCACTGAGACTTCTTCATAAATTATTACTACAAGCTCTTTACAGTCTCAGCCACAAATTACAAGCAACTGGCAGAATTTCAATTTCAACAATTCTTGAAATTTTTACTTGAGTGAGCATTTCCAGCAGAAAAGGTGTCCTCCTACAGGCTTTTCAAAAATCTCACAGAACCTCAGTAAGATCACTGAATCTTGGACTCACAGAACACAAAGGTAACATTCCCAGTAAATGTCACACTATGTAGAGCTATCCACTACAGATATTTGATCCAGCAACAGTTTCCTTTGTGTGCTGCATGCCTGAGGTACCTGCACTCCACAGTGCTGCAGGCTGCTCTCTCCGGTGGTCCATTTCTCTGCCCTACACTAATTTTGCCCTTTAAACAAAGAGACAACTGTTGTAAATAATCCAAGATCTACAAGTATAATCCACAGTTCAAACACACTTAGAGAAATAAATATTAATCTTATTCCCAAACCTGCTCTAACAAAGAAGACAACAGAGCACTTTGATAACTTAGTTTCAGTAGACAGAAGGAGACCACCATTGCTTTAATTCATCAAAAATAAAATTAAGTAATAGTGATCCAGATAATCGACATTAATCTAGAATTCAAGTTGATACAATGAGTTAGGCATCTCAAAAATACTGTGTATCATGATGACACCTTTCTAGTACATTAAAAAAAAAACAAATATAAACCAAGGCTCCGGTTTAGCAAATGCCGAAACTCACAAGTTGTAATGGTGCAGAGAAAAATGTGAACTGGATTTCTTCCACTCAGAGAAGCCCACCCTTTGTGCAACTCTATCACTCAGATGAAGTATTGCCTCTGCATATGCCATTCAAGCAGGCACTTGAGCTCTCAAGTGCACGGAGACAGCCTTTATATCATTCACATCTAGCGCAAGAGTCTCAGAGCTTTGACTCTGACTAGCTGAACTACATTTTTCCTTTTTGCACTCTGAGCTTCCAGCAAATGCCACACTGGTAGTAAGACATAGCTGCTAAAAGAAAGAATTAGCAAGAAATAAATTAACTGGGTTTGTAAGCAAACATCAACAAAAACACGAACAAAGTAGTGTAATTCATTCTACTGCTTTCTGCCAGCATCCTAAACATGAATGGCAACTTGTATTACTATAAATCAAAATGAGAACAATAACACTGAAATGTTACAGTCTGTTTCTCAATGTTTTAAAACACATGACAGTCTCAGAAGTTAGTTTCCTTCCAGACAACATCTGCTTGGCTGCCACCATCTCTGCCGAGGCATAGGTGTGCACGACGCAGTGACAGGAAGTCAAGTATATATAGTCTCTTCTTGAATTATTAATATAATCTCATCTCGATATCTGAAACCAACTTTCTGAGTCACAGTAACAAAACATCAGTCCAAACTAAAAATCACATTTAAAATAGGGCTGAATTAGGAATTACACTTAAGCCTTCAATAATGATTCCAAATATCAACGTAAAAAGCCAAAATATAAAAGGGCCTGAATTAAAAAAAATATATATATAGTACTACACAGGCAACCAGCTATCAAGAACAGGATTTCTCATTACTAATCAGTCCTCTCCATTCCACTCCGTAAGTCACAAAAACCTGGGAAGAGCAGCTGCCTGGCGCTACCAGGGCTTCACCGGCCGCTTCCCACAGCCCCTGCCCTGCCTTCGCCGCCCCGGGCGGGCTCCTCTCGCCGGCCACGCCAGCCCGGCCCGGCGCCCTCCGCCGCCCTCCCTTCCCACCACCTCCCTGGGAAGTAGCCAGAAAACCCAGAAGCAAGAGATCGTTTGATCTGTAACCCGCTCACATTAAACAATAACGCGCACAGATGTTAAACTGCTGACCCCGGGACTACTGCGGGAACTTCTCCTTAGCACGGCCACCCCATGACGGGCCCGGGGGACTCCCGCCCGAGCCGCCTCCCGTTGCGGGCGACGAGCCCTCACGGAGGTTTCGGGAGCCGCCAGCCCGGCGCTGCAGCTGCGCCCCGTCCCATCACCCGGGACGGGACGCGCCGAGCCCGGGCTGCACGGCCGCACGGCGCAGGGAAGGCAGGCGGCAAGGACCGCCCGGCTTGGACTCACGCTCAGCGCCCTGCAGGCGCGGAGGCTCCGGGCTGCAGACAGGCAGCGGCCGCATCCCGCTCCGCACCCCGCGGGCTCCGCTCCGCGCCGCCGCAACTCGCACGGCAGAGCACGCGGACACGGGCAGCGGACCGGGACCACGGGCTGGGGGGAACGGCCTCACCTGGGACATCTGAGGGCGCAGGTTGATCTCCTTGAGGTTGATGGAGTGGCTGCGGAGGTTGTTGAGCAGCTGGCAGAGCAGGACGCCGTCGCGCAGCGTCTGCGCCAGGTCGAAGACCTGGGCCGTGTCCCAGGTCACCCGGTGGTTGGGCGGCAGCACCTTGCAGCTGATCAGCCACTGCCCGCACTGCTTCCACGGCTCCATCGCCGCCACCGCGCCGCGATGCTGCGGCCGCGGCGGCCCCTACTGCGCCCTCGCCGCTNAGCCCAGCCCAGCCCAGCCCGCACCGGCCCCGCTGGAGGGGTGAGCGCGGGGCGCTGGCGGCTCCCAAGGCCGATCCCTGAAGGCGCTCGTCTCGGCTGCTCAGCCGGTGATGGCATAGACACAGCACCTGCGGCACACAGGGCGCAGCTCTGATAGGCAGGTGCAGATAGCAGCGTAATGGCATGTTCTACCTTCATGTCAGTCCTTTGTCCTTTCACTGAGCAAACAGCTGAGTGCTCAGAAGAGGTTCAAGCAGAATACTCTCGGTGACTCCTAGAAACGATAGAGAACACATCATGGCATCACATTGTTTTCCCATCTGTTCTTCCCTAAAATACTTGGCAATGATTTCAATTTTATTTGCAGTTTAAATCATGTTTAAAAATATGTGATTACTTCCCACAAGCATTCAGACAACTTAAAAATTTAAAAAAAAAAAATACAAGTGCTTTTAAGCTACCAAGTGTGACAAACTCCAAAAACCAGACAATACAAACACCAGAGTTCACAAAATCCTCTAAAACTTAAAAGCTATTATTTAGTTTTAATTTTTGAAGCTGGAATTCTCTGTTTAACAACCTCAGCCCAAACACTGGGTCACCAGTAACAGGTACCTCTGCCTCCTCAGACCAATATTTGGTTGTTTTATGCCTGAGTAGCTGGAGGAGAGGGCAGGTTACAACACAAACATGCAATCAAACTATCATACTGCTTGCAACCAGGCAGAATTATAGAGAATTTAATTCCTAATTTAAACCAAAAGGACATGAAACTAACAGTTTGCACTGTGATCATTTGGACATTATCATCCATCAAAATGAATGTAGAGCAGTTTGATCAAGACTACAATAAACACTTTCTTGTAGAAATATATTTTTATCTGTGACGTGTATGAAGTGATAAGTGAGTAAGAATTCAGTTGCTTCCACAAGCTATCCACTCTCAGGCTGACAACCACCATAACACTTAAGCAAAAGCAGAAAGCAGAAAAGCAAAATAGATAAAAGAGACCAAAAACCATCTTCACTACATTATCCACATCTCCACTTCATCTGCCTCCAGTCAGGATTGGTGGTACAGCACCTTGAAAGCAACATAAACAGTTGGGATGCCTTTACAGAGATAAAGAAAAATGAGGGCTGTTCTGATTCATAAATAGCAAGAAAAACACTTCAGGCTGGTTGCTCAAATCGATCTAATCTTTTTTACATGGTTAATAGGAGCAATACAGCACTCCTTAATCCAAAATTTACATCCAAACAATACATGTGCTTTAACGGTGATGGTTGAAATTCTAAATATCTGAAAAACCTACACTGCAGTTTTAAGTTGTTTCCAAGTCACAGGATGTTATAGTGCAATATTAGAACCAAATTTCACCAAAAACACACTGGTTTCTCTACTGTATCTCGTGTAAACAACACAGTGGCATTCTTCCAAATGGAGAATAACCCATGTAACCATACAAATTCCTGGAAAATAGTTCTCTAAAAAGAGTTACATGCTTGAGAGAAGGGAAGGGACAAATGGATTCAAAGCTAAAATTCATGGTCAGCACAGTCTTGCTAGAGAGAAGGCAGAAATATTTGCACATTCACTTTGCTCCTCTCAGAGTACTCTTCAGCCTCCTCCATTGTCATCAGTCATTTATTGGAAGGGGTTCAACATTTCTTTCAATCCTGAAATTTGCTTTTATTCAAAAGCTACTTTTGTATGGCCTTTTTTTTTCTTTTGCTATTAATGGATAAAAAAANAAAAAAAAAAAAAAAAAAAGAGAAAAAAGAAAAAAAAGAAAAATTTGTACCTCAAATATGAAGTCCTTTAAATTAACCAGTTGCTGAAGATATATGGGAAGGTTGTCCTGTTTCCAGCCTGTTCTTCTCCCCAAACTCCATAGATGTATCTGGATTGACAGAGGGGTTGATTTACAGTCACCTCAGTCTGTCTTCCTTCTTTCACCGGGACTGACCTGGCAGACAGTTCTCAGCTTAGATTTTCACAACGTTCAATGTACATCACTTTTTTTTTTTTTTAACACATCAATAAGCCATTTACTGGGTTATTTTTCTTTGGATTTCCTATGAAGAAAACCTTTCAGATGTACATTCCCCTTTCCAAATACTGCAATGCGGTGTCATAAAAACAAAAAAGAAATATATATTAAAAGAACAACAAGTCTGAAGGAGAATTGTTCCCCAAACTCCCCTCTTCCCTCAAGACAGAAGGAAAAGTGATGCTGACAAAAATAACTTTGTGGTCTCAGCTGACAAGAAAGTGTTATTTTTATCAGAAGTCAAGGCGTTCAAGTGCACATAACCAAGATATGAAAAGCTAGAAACTGGCAAAAGTAAGCCCTAAAGCAAGGAAAATATAGTGTTTTATGTTTTTTCATAGTCTATTCAGAACCCAGAACCAAGAATCCAGAAAGGTTTTCCTGCACCAAAAAAAAGGGATCAACTGCTGAAAGTGTGACAGTTACAGGAAACACTGTGCCCTGGAGAGGGTCTGAATATATAGAAAAACCAAGAAAACTTTGACATTAAAATAAAAAGTCTCTATCTACCTGAAGTTTAGAAAAACTGAAAAATCCCATTCATGAAATGCCTACTCAAACAGTGAAAAACTATCTGGAGTAATGTTTCTAAATCTATTACTAATAGAATATTTATTTTTAAATTACTGCTATTAGGCAATTGAATTTTTCATATCCTAAAGGCACAATTTCCTAGCAGCCTCTAGTCTCATGCTGTGTTAACTGCTAGAATAAATAGGGCAGTCACACAGAATCTCTGAGACACTGTTCTATTTTCCATTTACATTTCCAGTGTTAAATCAGTATTTACATACTAATCTAAGTTCAGTAAATAAGAGTCTCCTTTTATGTTACAAGTCAAAAGTATTAATAATTTTTAACAACAGAACATTCAAATTTATTTTTAGAGAACTCAGCAGGCAAAATATTTCTAAACACTCAGTAGGCAGAGAAGTTTCATCTCTAAAGTTACCCATACTTGTCTCAGCTCAAAAATAGAGAACATAAATATTTCAGAACATTCTGCTACCTACTTTTTTTTTTACCTTTTATAAGTGAGTGTACCTGGGTATTGTTTGTCGAATGAGGCTGGGCCAACACTAGGCTGCAAATCAGCAGAGATTTAAGAGATGAGGGGCTCTTTATTCAGGCCCATGGGGACTCATTTCCAGCAGCATGGACAACCCTGCTAAACTAAACTAACAGGGGCCATAGAACCTTCATCTTCAGTTCAGAAAAATAAACAATCACAAGCTCAGGACAGGAATCCTCAGATGACCTCTGAATGTTGTATACTTCCATTTCTGCAGGCTCAGTTTCAGACGTGGTGTGAGACGCGATCCCCGCCCCCCCCCCCCCCCCAAGGCGTCAAGAACATTTACTCTGAAAAAAACCCCAAACACATCTCATCCTAAATCTTGAATTTTACTTTCTAGAATCCCCACTTCAGTTGAAGACAGTGGTATCTATAGCTGCCAGTAACCTGGGTCATAAAGCTGTGTATCCAAATTAGAGATCTTGTTAATGTGACCAGTAGTGTCCTAAATTAACCACAGACAAGACACTGACAGACAAAATTATCCTCTGTCTTAAGACATCATCTCCCATTACCTATGCTGATATCAGAACGTCCCCAGTCCTGATTGAGAAATAATGCTCTTGAGATAAAACTATCAGAGTGAAATACAGATTTAGAAACAAAAATATTGAAATTCAGATCTACTATATAGGTTAATGTTAGAAATCAATTACACTGCTCTCGCTATATTAGAAATAGTGGTAGATGTGTGTCAATGTAAGGCACTTCACATTTACCCATCCCATGAAAGTCCCAAGTACATGAGAAGTACATCCCTCATTAACTGCCTCTCTTTGTGCAGCAGTGGAAAACAGACTTCTTAGTATCTGAACAAAGATAAAGAGCCACACTGAGAATTTTCTCAGAGGTTCATTTTCAGGTATGTTATACCTTAAAAGATCATGAAACTGCTGTGGAGAAGACAGAAATTGCTTTGGTAGCAAGGTGCATTTACAGCTTAGGTTTATATTAGCTGAGGTCAGTGGTCCAGCAAACCCAAGCTGTAAAACTATTTCACCCTCTGTCCATTTTTCTTAAAAAACTAGACTAAAACAGGAGTGTAGGTCCATTACTGCCTACACAAAGTCCTACAGTTAACTCTGGGCTATCTATAGATTTGTTTCATGTTCTGTGGGCCACCATATCACCCTCAAGAAAGTGAGGGATGGCCAGAAAACTGACAAAGTAAAAATTTACATCTTGCATGAGACAGTAAAGAAGCAATACTTTTTGTTAAGATGCAGGTTGTATTAAACCTGCAATAAACAAAACAAACACAACTTGCCTTAAAGAGCTTGTGAAGCGAATACAGACTTCAGTCCAGTAAGTCAAATATCTAACCACCCACAAGCATAGCAGAGGTGTCTGCTAAAGGACTGATTTAATAGGCAAAACTGAGAGAAAATTCAATGTCCAAATACCACTTAACTTGCCTCCCAGTTTTATTCTTTCATGTTTCCTGCAGTCAGACCTTCTTAAATCACTGCAACTCGTACACAAGGTTCAACCAAAGAAAACAAAGCTGAAATTAAACCACTTGTGTACCACACTGCAGCACTTCCCCCACCCTGTGTAAAAGGCCACTTTACAAAACAGCCTGAAAATGTCGATACCCCAGGCACGATTTTAATGGCAATAAATGCTTCCATGACATCAAAAGGTTTCAGATCCAAATTAGATAAACTAATGCAAAGTATGTTTTTCAAAGGAATAAAAACATGCCAGTAATAGAAAGACAAGTATAACCAGCAAAATTCATCCCCAGCAAATCCTCTCAGCATGAACTGGAGCAGAATCTGATGCTGCAATAACAAAAAAAGATACTTTCCCTTGCTCCAAGGGAGAGTTTGTTCCTACAAATTCAGCTGCCAAATAGCTGTATCATATTGTCTCTTTCCCTGGGTGTACAAATAGGATATACAAATGAACGCAGGTGGAATTACAGAGTTGGATTTGTTGGCTTACTTCTCTTGTTCCCAGGGTGATACCAAAGGGCAGAAGAAGTGTGGGCAAGGGCCAGGCAAAGGTCTGGCAGCAGAGAAGCCGTCCTGGCATGCAGTCCCTGGGGCAAGAACACTGCACCGGGCTGGCCACTAAGAAGCCCCGGAGGTATGGAGAACACCTGAGGGAGCGATGCACGGCAAATCATCAGCCATTCCCAAAAGGCAGTCTTTAGTCTCCGGGGAAACTAATGACTCCCAGGTGTCTCAGCCAGAGCAAAACTGCTCCGGCACCCAGTTATGTTAAACCAAACCCCCTCGAACACAATTCATATGGGCTTATGGAAGTCCCTGTTGGGTGTCTAAGTGAATACGAGATAGATTAAACTTGTCTGAAAGCTGTGATTTGTGATTGGCAGGTTTTCTACGAATTTATCTGCCCTGCTAGTTTGTCAACATCATCCTCATATGGAAATAAAGGGACTTGGCTTTTTTCCTCGAACAATTTATGTGTTATAAATGCAGTAATGCAAGGATTTGTAGTGATCCAGAATCGGGGAGAATGATTGGTTCTACACTGAAAATCAATGCCTTTAACTCCACCAGCTGTGGCATTCATTCCCTGCCGCTGGAGACAGCAGAGCTATGGACAGCAGTCACTCGGGAGCTCTTGTTTGCAGGTGGTGCAAATGCAAAGATTCTGCCATGAATCTGAAAAGGCGTTTGGAAAGAAGCACGTTTTCAGCCACCCCGGTGGGGAAATGCGCTGTGTTTGAGCACATCTGATAAGGTGCAATTCAGCTGCTGTTTGGCTGGCTAAGTAAGCACTGCCTTGCATGGCAATGTCTGATCATAAGGCCCCAACCCATAGCTCAGAATTCCAGCCCAGTCTGCAAGGATGAGAGAGAATTTACAAATCCACTACAGTAACAGGAAAGAATACAAAAATGGGTTTTTAAAGGATTTGTATCAATTTTGTAATTGATACAAAAGTGCACAATGATATGCTTACAGTGTCCTTTTTCTCTATAAATAAAAACTAAATAAATATTTCCAACAGTATGACCCATTTACCACCATTTTCTCCAAAATGAGTGTAGCAAACATTGAGCTGTATAGATCTAAGCAAGATCCCCTTCTAGATAAGAACAACACTGGAAATGTTTGGCATGGCCTTTCTCCCCTTCTTGAGAAGGTGTCCTCTGGCACTCTCGGGTGGGAGCTGTGCAGCACAGCCCGCAGCCCCCTGCCCATGTGCCCTCCCAGGGCCTCAGCTCCAGGTCCCCAGGCAGCCAGCACAGCTTCCAGGGACAGAGGTCAGCAGAGGTCGGCCTCCAGTTGTGCTGGGTTATATTCTGAAGACAGCCTCGATGTTGCCTTGGCTTCCCACTGTGGGATGGCATTCTGAGTGATGAAGGATTAGGCAACTACAGACCCTTTGGATGTCACATTTCTCAACAGCACTCCAGAATGCAGGACTGAAGAAGATGACAGTCCTCTGCAGCAACACTCACCATACAAGAGCCACAAATTTCTGTTTAATTTACCACTAACTACTTTTAAAATATTTCTTGGCATGTAAGACGTGTTTGTTTTTATTTGTTTTGGAATTCAGGTACCCATGAAAGCAAAAGTCTGAATTTCCTTTCCATTTTCAGGATGCTTTGCTCATGGAGTTTAGCATAAATCTCAGTTTCCCTTCAAAGACCCCAGGACAGCACATGTAGTTTTTTTGGAGGGGTTTGGTTTGTTTTTTTTTCCTAGGAGTGAAGGTGGGACACCTGGGGGGAACACACAGAAAATCTCATTTAAGTGACACCTTCAAAGCAAGCAGTTAAGGTCTGGTTGCTCATTTCATGTTCAGGGCCCACTGCTAACAATCCTCTGTACAGCACTTGTAGATACTGAGATAAATTCATCCCTGGTGAAAAATGCTAATTTCAATAGTTACACTAGGCATGAATCTGAGTCACTATGCCCTTTCAAAATGAGCCTGTTGGGATTACAGGACTGCAGTTAAACTCAGATATAACAGCTAGCAAGATCAAGGCCACTGCTGGATCACAATTACAACTGAGAAAAACAAATGTCCTAATGAGCTGCCTGCCAAACATATGAAAATTAATAGCAATTTTAAGCATCAGCTATTTGTAACAGCATGCTTATACTTGGACCTCAGATACCTTAAACAATCTGGAAGCTCAGCATAATGATTACTCTAAAAAAGGAGAAAAAGCCCATGTGGATAATAGCTGTTAGGAGACAGTTATGTTTTAAGCAGATGGTAAAAAGTGTCAGTTTGAGGCAAAATATAGATCTCCCTTCTGTTGAATAATTAATGAAAAACTCTTTCCCCACTATAGCCATTGTAACTGTGTGACTGAATAGTCTCCATTTAATAAGGCCTCAGGTATGAACTCAAGTCACCTCTTACAGTCAGATTTTTTTTCCAGGGCTGATATCCGTTGTGCTCTCTCCCTCTCCTGAACCTCTTCCACAGGACAAGTTTTGTTGTGTCTAATCAAGCAGAGCTTCCAGTGACAGTAATCAAGGCAGTTCGATTTAGCAGTGCAGACTCCCTTTATTAGAGAAATCCTGACTCCACTGAAGGCAGCTGAAGCCTTGACATTGACTTGAGCCACTCAGACATGCTGTATGCTGAGTTCTCCCTCTTCAATGAACTGTATCCTTCTGCTGGTTTGCACCAGGACAAAGAGTAATTTTCTCAGAAAGAATCCTATTTTCAGTTATTTGAATACATTCCCTGGAAATGTTCAAATATACCTGAACTAAAAAGATCGATAGTGCAACCAGCTCTAATTTCAGGCATGGTATCCTAATATTTAGAGCTTCTTACCATACCAACTGCCATGAGCTATTGCCATTATGGTCTTACACATGTTTCATAGCAGAAGGAGAATCTGGGAGCCTAGGAAGAAAGGAAGGAAAAGAAGAAGAAAGTGAGATAAAAAAGGGATGAAAAATGAGAAGAAAAGGAGGTGGTCAGAGAAAGGCACAAAAGATGATGCCCTAATTTTATCACAAGCTGAAAGACACTGATGTGGACAAAGTGGTGGAGCAGGTCATGAAAGGACATTTGAAGCCAGCAGGTCAATGTCTGACTGCAGTGCCAGCCCAAGCAGAGCATGAGCAGAGGGGAAAGCAGCCACTTCATAGTTTCTCTTAATTAATGCATTTAGCTAGAGTATTTGTCACAAAGTACTGGGTTGTACAAGCCCAGCACAAGTAGGAACTCAAAGCAGTTGTCAAATTTTGTGTGTACTTGGAGATTTAAGACCCAAAAGTTACCTCTGTCTCCACAGACAGCGAAGGCAAACCATCAGAACCACATGATGCAGAGAGAGCAGGGAGCTACCAGCCCAGCAGACCCTCTGGAATACCTTGAATCTCAATCCCTGGCTCTCCCCCACTGCCAGGGCTTGCAGCCCTGTCAGCTGCAGCCCCCAGGATCTCAGGAAACCTAGCTGTTTTCTGGGAAAAGATGAAATTGCTGATGGGCAAGATGGAGTGGTGTGGACTGCTTGCATTTCTTTATCATGCTGAGACCACAACTATGGGGTGTTTCAGGGCAAAGTTACTGTTTTTAAAAAACAGGGCATTACTGCTTTTCCTCACCGGTAAGGGATGGCTGTGGTAGCTGGAGGGAAGGCACCATTTACAGTGCAAAAATGGAAAAGAAGAACCACAATTGTTCACTTCTGGTTGGACTGCCTGGACTTGGTGGTGTAGCCCAGGATACTGCACTGAGCTCATGCTCTTGCTATATTGAATGTTTATAACTAGAGAAAGAGAAGTTATTGCACTCATGTTCATGCAGGGTGGGCAGATGGAAACCAGACCTTTTTCTCCTCTCTCTGCTGCCTTTCAGCTCTGGGGCAAGACTCCAGAGTCCTGAAGCCCAAAAGCCAGATCACCAGAGTTCATGAGCAGAACACCACCCACCACAGGTTTATGGCAATAAACACTGGTGGGTGAGATGAAGCTTCTATATTTCCTCTTACATTCACTTTACCTTCTGCAATTAATGACAAAACATGATTTCACATCAGTGGGCATTTCATTCAGTCAGTCCATGCATGCAAATGCCCTTCACCACAACAACAGAAATGGAGTACGGAAATATAAGCATTAAAAACACTAAATTTTTAGTGTGTCTATCAGAGTAGTGTAAGCAGCTCTTCCTATTAGCTCCTGTGATCCAGATCCTGCCTGAAATTAAATCTTAAATCTCCTCTTGGAGATTGCATGCTAGGAGATTTCTCTGTATAATACTCACAGCTTGCCTTCAAACGTGTGCTGCATAAATAGCTCAGGGAAAGGAAACAAACTCAGTGTCACACTTGTAAATTATTTGATCATGCTATTCAGTATTTGCCAAATCCCCTCATCTTTCTACAGAAAAAAAAAGATGTTTCCTGATGCCCTACGATCACAGCAAATTCTTTCAAGAGAAATCTCAAAGCTGACAAGTCTGCAGCCCCTTGCAAGACGCAGCCAGGCAAACAAAAGACATCTGATCCAGATGACTCTGAAGAGTGCTGCTGTAAACCAGCTGTATCAGTCCTGCAGAAACACTGAGCTATTTCTTATAGGTTATTTGCCTTCAACTTTCCAACAAGGAATAGCAGCTAATGTAATGCTGCTGCAAGTTTACAGAAGACTCTCCTTTTAACAACAATGTTTCTAAGAATCAGGTTTTCCTAGGCAGGATGTGTCTCTGCTGCACTTTGCCTGAAGGCTCTTGGAACCATTTTGGGATGGGCATGGCCAGCCAGGTCCTACATCCCAGGAAACTTGCTGGATACAAGATCAAGGTTTTGCTCCAGACCAAGCTGCAGAGGCTGGAATTACAGTGGGTCCCCCCTGCACTGCACTTTGTGCATGATTCTGCAGTAATCCTGGCTTTTATCATGCCAGCTCACAGCAAGGCTTTTTTGGCTTTACACGGTTTGAATCCTTGCAGTGACCACAGTTCATGTCTAGGAACATTATTAGTATGAGATCCTCAGTAACATGAGCACTGTCTTAAAGGCAATCAGCATTCATTGATCAGTGATCTTGCTTTTAGCAGCACTGACTTTGAGTTCTAAACAAAATGGATGACAACAACCAGGTACTTATTTAAAAACAAAAGAGCAAGGACCAGCCCAGGACTTGGCAAAAAATCAAAAGGCACAGAAGCCTCTGAAAATGGCAATGGCAGAAGAAGTCTTGAAGTGTCACAGAAGTATATGCCATTCAAGTAAAATGCCATTTGGACAGTCAAAAACTAAAGTAATTATTCTAACAAAAAGGAAATACATGAAAATTGAAAATATTAAATGCAAGGCCAGGCAATGAGCTCAGAGATAAGGACTTGTCCATCATCTTTTGGGGCACACACAGCTTTTACTGGTGTGTTATAGCACCTTTCCTCAGCTGAATTTGAAGGGGAGCCAGGGGTGCTTTTGTGCTTTTGCACTGCTCCCAACTGCATCTTTGACACATGATCTGCCTGAAGAGTGAGTGATGACCTATTTCCAACCTTTGCTCATCCTTTGCATTTGGTACATTTCTGGCATTTTTCAGCCCTGCCAAGTACAATGCTGGGTGTGAGATTGGGATCAGTTTCCATTTTCTTGGTGCTGTCTCCAGCTCTAAAGGCCCATTAATTCAGTAGGAACAACAATATCAAACTCAAGTAATAACTTCCAACTAAATGTTGCAGACAACAAAAACCAGCTTCACATGAAACTTTGGCTAGAGTGCTAGGGACTGCTGAATGAGACTAGAGCTAAAAGCTGTTCTTTCTCCATGTTGAACACACCTAGTTTTAAAGAACTGTTTGAAAAGACAAGCAGAGGCTTTTTGTCCACTCTAACTTGTCAAAGTTAGTTAATGTTTAAAAGCAAGAGTTACAAATTCTCCGGGTATTTGATTCCTGCCCTTTCTGACCCTAAAAGTGCATCCCTCTGGTACTGCTGGACACCTGACAGGCTGCCAAGGCAGAACAGCTTCCACACTGGCACAGCTACACAAAATGCACATCAGCAGAGAATCAGCTGCTTTGATAAAGGAGTGCTTCAAACATCAGGAACTTAGGGAGATAGTTACTTTTACTGTCATTGCGAGCATTTCTGGATATTTAAATTAACTACTGATGAAGTTAAAGGAAGAGCTTCTTGGAAGATAGCAGCTCTTACTTCTTGTTACTTACCATCAGAAACTATAAGAACAAGGGGCTGCAGGTGTGACTGCAAAGGAAAAGAGTGTTACATTTGTGTATTTTCCACAGAGAATAACCTAGGAGCCTGCAGTAAATAGAGAGGGCATGATGCTCCTTTTTAGGATACTAATTTTTTAGCTAAAATTCTTCCCAGGCCCTACTCTATTATGATAGTTGAGCATATAAATATGCAGTTTATCATTTCATACTGCACCCCTTTCTTTTTACTGCCTCACACCTGATCATGTTTACAAACAGATGTTATACTTTGATTCTCTTGTGGTCCATGTAGAGGATGAAGAAGTGACAGCTTAGGAATGTGTTTATTAAGCAATGTGAAACATCTGCTTCTGTCTTTCAGCATACACTACATACTTTACCTATTCACAGGACACACAAGTTTATATACAATTCACAATTATACCCAGCAAGCTATTACAACTATTAATGCAATTATGATATAAAGCAGGAAGGAGCAGTTTTCTTAACCACCAAGGTACTGGGTGTCTGTAATACCCCAATATGTTTAATGTCTCCGGAGCATGTTTGCATGTCCCACCATCACAGCCAGCAAATCCCTGGATAGAGGGGACTATAATAGAAAAGTCCACCACAGAAATGCCACTCACCCATTTCTCACCCCCAGAAGAAGCCTTGTGACTGGACATATGGCTGGGGCAGCTCCTGCCCTCGCCCAGGGTGTGAGGCTGGCACACAGCAGCACCTGCAGCACACAGTAGGACAAGGTGGCAACACAGATCTGCTGCTGAGCAGGTTTGCATGGCCACACTGCTTCCCACACGACTCCTGGCAGGGTTCAGGGCCAGCCAGGGCAGCCCTGCACCCGGGGATAAGCTCGTTACCTTACAGGCAATTCAAATTGCTGTCCTGCTCCTGGTGCCATTCTAATGAGTGGTTACACAACAATACCTGCCTGTGGTCTGGCTGTACCCTTTAGAAAACAAAGAAACTTCCACAAACCCCCACATTTTTTCTTACACTAAGTCTGACAAGTAGAAATCTAGGGTTAATGAATCTCTAGAGTTTGAGAGTAGGTAAACAAAAGCAACCAAGCAAGAAGTAGTATGGTAGAGCTAATGAAAAAGACAAGTTAAAAGCACATATACTGATGATTTCTGACAGTAAACAAACACTTTCTTATCATTCATGAAATAACCTGAATTTCAGCTGTTTGGGGAAGCGACCATCTCCTAAAAGACAGATTGCATATTTAGGACTTAAAATAGATTGAAACTGAAAATTTTGCTAAAATCATTGGGGAATTTAAATCCTTGTTTAATTGACACTGCATGAGCTGCCAGGAATAATTAATAAGGCTAAATTTAACTGCTCTGGCAGTATTTCCCTTTCAGACACAGATTGTTTTGACCAAAGCCCAGACAATCTAAAGCAGGTCCATCTTTCCAGTGGTGCCAGGAAAGATCAGAGCTGGAGGAGATGTGATTCTGAAGACCTGCAACCATTTTCTGTTCAATGGCACTGAAAAGCAACTCCTCTGTTATAAGGCACTGTTTCAGGCTGAAAATTCTTTTCAGGGTGGCTGCAAACCGGTGAAACCAGACACAACCAAACAGGCAGGTTTCCCATTCTCTTCTGTGCTTTGGTGTGTGAGCTCTCATTGAACTCACATGTGCAGCTCAGGAAGGAAAGCAAACCCAGACACCCCACAAGCAAGCGATGGAGGGTAAGTGTTGCATGGGGTGTGGGGAACTTGGTTTTGCGAGATGTAAAAAGGTGAGTGACCTTTGCAGCCCAGCTTCAAGGTCAGTCTCGCTCAATTTCCTGCCTCTTACAGTCAAGCAGGGGAAAGAGCAGAAGAAACAAGCATAAACTTGTTATCCCCCTAATTTAATGTTAGCATCCTCCTCCCACTGTTTTTCCTGTGAGAAGCTCAGGCATCTGGAATAAAATACTGTTTCATTAAGAAATGAGAAACAAATTGCTGAAGGGCGCTGGGATTCAGGCAGTCTAACCCAGTGCCTTCTGCTGGTAAAAACAGATGCCCCTAAGAAAACCCACCCAAGATGCTGCCTTCAATTCTCGAGGTGCATGGCCTAAATTTGAAGGCAAATCAGGCTCCCAGCAGAACACGATCACAACAATCCAAATGGCTCAGCAGCAGCTTCAGCACACCTGCAGCTTGGAAAACAACTCAGCTCTGTCAGCAACATGGAGGTGAAAACCAACCTGTCAGTCATGGCAGCAGGACCTAACCTGGGTGTTAGCTCACTGACTCTTTTTGTGTTCTGCAGCAGGAAAACATGTGTCCAAAGCTCATCCCTGTTAGATGGCAACAAGCAGCCCTGTCCCATGCACAACCTCAGGATTCTTCTTTCTCTACCATGTAATTAAAAAGAAATAATAGAATGACCCTTAAAAGCCAATTGAGTGGCAGTTGACAAATAACAGTGTTCTCATTAATTACCACACTGCTTAGCTGTGGGAAAGAGCACCAAGAGGTTTTATGGCTGTTGTTTTAACACCAGAAGTACTGCAAAGCGCATATCGGATGATGCACACAACTGTTCTTCAAGGTACAGTGAAGAAAAGAAGTACTCACAGCAAAGACTGTCTTGCACGAGGTAAGAAAACGTCTATTTTGATCCACAGTGGGAAAAGAACATGCTGCACACATAGTAATAGTTGTCTAAGTGTCAAGGGAGCAACCATAGCACAGCAAGATCTTTAAATTATTTTAGCACTCCATATAAGAAATGTTTTAAAATCCAGAACAAACCATTCCTACTCCAAGAGAAAATTTGGTTTTGTGGTTAAAATGAAACTGGGAATTCAAAACACATGTTAATTCCTAGTCTGCATGACATGGGAGTAATTTGATTCTCTGTGTCCTAGTTCCTCACCTATAAAATAAGGCTAAAAATACTACCTTTTCTTTTTAAAGGCCCTGCCTCTTAGATTATCAGCTCACAGAGCAGGTACTGCATCTTATTTTGTATTAGGTACAGCATTCAGAATAAAGCTGGTATAATCTCAGGTGGGCAAGCCTATACTAAAAACTTAAATTTCTATAGTAAGATTTTAATTTTAACCTAATTCCATGTGTTGTCATGTCTTACTTAGGATGAACTGACTTAAAGAAAAGGCAATAATAGCATCACAGCTATGTTTCATGCACTGTAATAACCCTTGGAAGAAAAAGACACCACAGAAAGTGAAAAAGAGCTGAAGTAGGTCTGTAAACCTCACACTAACAGCAATGGCTTCAGCTCACCTGTATACACCATGAATGTGGGGCTGAGCCTTTTACTTTCAGTTGCTCCATCAGTGGTTGCCATTGTATTCTCTCACTCAGCACCCTGCTGCCATCTCCTCGCCCGCTTCTCACACCTCTCATCTGCACCAACATTCAAACCCAACCTGAGGGAGCTGGAGGGTGGGCTGGGGGGCATGAGGCAGGGGCTGTGGAGGGCAGGGAAGGAGAGCAGCCCATCCACCCCCCAGCAGAAGCACTGCTTCCTGCCTGCCTCCCTCAGTAACCTCATGGGGGTTACTCTGCTCCACTCCTTGCATCCTTCCAGCGCAGACACACCTCCTGAGTGGAGGATGTCTGACCCCTCTGAGCTGCTGCTCTAAACTCTGTGGCCTACAAACCCGCAGTCCTCCTCCACACCGGGGAGTCAGCACTCAGCCTGTAAACCTGGGGGTTCCACGTGTTGCACATTACTTTGCATGCTTCCAGCCAAGATCCTGACAAACCAGCATGATCTCTCCAAGCACTACTGCCCGGCCTGAAGCAGCCACTCGCAGCTCCATGGGCAGCTCCGGGCACTTCCCTGAGCCCCAAGTGTCCCCTTGCCCCACAACAGCAGCCGTCTCTCACCACTGAGCCAGCACCACTGCCGGCAGATTGCTCCTGCCCTGCACAAACCAGCTGGCCCTGCTCCCTCTGGGCATGCTTCCCCCCCAGTACATTTCTCCCCATCCATGCTCAACCACACCCCAAGCCCTCGTCAGACACACTTTTATTCTTCAGGCAAATGTAGGCAAAACCTCTGCCTGCCACAGCCTCTCCCCATCTCCCCATGCAGGCTTTGGAGGAACACCTGGCTCCACTCCAGTGGGTGTTGCTGGCTAAGCTTGGTTTTACTGGGGTTGCCTATGGCAGCCTCTGCCATGCCACTGCCAGGGTCCTTGCTTCCCTACAAATCAGTCACTCCTCACGGGCCGAGCCTGAGCAGGCTGCTCAGAGCACATGTGATTGTTCCCATTCCACACCGGTTAACAGAAAAACTGCTGGTGTTTCAACATCATTTGCAATAGCTGACTCCTGAACTAGCCTGGCATCCTGAACTGTTTAAATTCCCTATCAATGACTTCTAGGGACAGTCCTCCTCCACCTGATTTTTCTGTTCAGAGCCCCAAGCTGCATCTCAAACCCATATTTCATATTCAAAATAGGCTAATCAGTGAATTCATAAAAAGAGCTGTGGAAGCCTGGATGTCTGGCAGTATACACTGAATAATAATTCAAACAAACACTGCCTGCCTGTGATGATAAAGGACAATTGCACAGCACAGGCAAACACAGCCCAAATAGACTGCAGTGCAATCTGTCTCCATATAGCCACATAAGTCATGCTGGGTTGGAAAATACTTTATAAATGCTAGTAATGGCAGGCAATAATTTTAATTAGATACGGCCTAATTAAAAAAGAATAGAGGCTTTTATAGTTCATGCTTCCCCAGTGTGTACTAGGGATCCCCACTGGTTGGCAAACAGGAAAAATGTTTGTATTATTTAATAAGCACAATGTTATCAGCAGAGCTTTAATGCAGGATTTAATGCATTTGCTCTGGCTCACCAGAGTGAATGCTGACTGGCCAGGGTGCTGCCTGGATGGAGGAACATCACAGGCATTTCACATCTCCCAACGAGATCTCAAAACATGTTGAAACAATGAAGTACACACAAGGAACTGGCTCAACCTCCTGGGTGTTTATTAAGCTGTATGTGAGTTAGGCAGATTCAGGGACAATAAAAATTGGCCTAAAGCTGCAAAGAAATACCTCTGGCTGATCAGCTTCTCTGCAAGCACAGAGTAATTAGGAGAGAAGTGATCCTTGTGCCCCCATGGCAGCTCCGTGCCTGCCCACAGCCTACCCTCTCCAAAGAGGACCAGACATTCCTGGGTGCTCAGAGCTGGTAAGCACTGCCATATCGGCCCTCAGGCCTCAGCCCTCCACTGCTGAGATGGGAACAGCCCCAGAAAGCAGAAATCCAGTGCTCCCATGACCCAACCCACCGGCAGCATGGATTCCTCTCTCATTTTCACATGTCATTGTGTAATGCTTCCACTCTTCTGGGAGAGGAAGCAAAAATACCACAAGAAAAAGCACTTCCTGCAAGTATTTCTGAGCTAGTCAAATTCAGGAAATAATGGAAACTACAGTGATGCACAGGCTATTTGGGCTTCTTGTCTTCTCTTGCATTTCTGTTATTTCCTGTGCTTTTCACAGGAATATCTGAAGCCATAAGGAAGATAAGCCTGCACATATGTACATGATAGTGTTAGCATTCTCCCTGGACATCTTTAAAATAATAGAAACCTTGAGTGAGTGATGCCTGCAAGTCACTGCATTGCCACAGCCAGACTGCTCAGTCTGCAGTACCTTGGATCCCAGGGATGCTACAGACTAAGTGAAGACCATTATTCCTGCTCAGAGGATCCCAGGGAGCCCATCATAGACCAGCCCAACAAGCTGAAGATCTGCAGTGTCTCCCTGAGACCCTGATGCTTTGCTACAACCCAAGGACCTCCATGAGTTCAAGCCACCCTCCACATTACCTACACCTGCATGTGAGGGTGCTGGGGGCTCCCCAGGGCCTGAGCAAGAGGCTGGGGTCAGATGTGGGAGGGCTGCCACGGGGCAGGGGCTGGCTGGGGCTGCCTGACTCTGGTAGTTCTGCGGAGAGCAAGTGCTGCTTTCAGCAGCCCTGTGTGGATCTGCCTCACCCAAGGTCACCTTAGAAGATGATTTACATTAAGAAAATCAATTTTTTAAAAATTCATTGCTGAAAGCAATGCTTGATTTCCAAATTCAGAGCAAAGCTGGGCATGTGTCTGGATTACCCAATTCTTATTAAAGGCAGAAGGAAATCTGCCCACTCCATAGCTTTACACTGGAAATATACACAATAAAATTTCTATCATTCACTAGCGTAACTCAAAAAGACTTAAAAGCAAAAGACTGCTTCCTTATAATTTTGGCTTTCCCCAACCCCACCTGAAGTTGCTAGCAGCATCTGCTTTGTCCTGGGAAGGAAAAATGGGTTTTGAAATGCAGTTCTTTCCAAGTATTTTGCCCCAGTTTCACCATTTCCTTCCTCACTGAAACATGCATATTCACCTTTTTATTAACTGAGAATCAGATGATCCTTAGTCACCAGTTACTCAAGGCCCTCCACAGATGTCATGCAATGTGCACACTAACTCAGCAGTCTAATGCCAGGAATATCTCCTCGCTTCCAAGTTCATTCGTTTTTGTCCTAATGGATAGCCAGATGCTGTACACACATAGATGTTCTGCGTCACTACCTATGGAAGTCTCAAAAACCTTTTAGCAAGTTCTTTACCAGCTCTGAGGGTCACTCTTTGGCACTCAAGGGGATCCTCACAGAGATGGCAGAGTCCCAGAGGGGAATCCTCACACCATGCAGGGCAGTGAACTGGCTGCTGCCCTGGCTCCCTCCCACGTGCAGGCAGGCTGCAACCAAACCAAAACACAAATGTCACAGGAAGAGGTAAAACTGGAAGAGAGCATAGCGGGGCAGGGGCCCTGCCTTGTTGTGGCCTGCCTGCAGCTGCATTAGACTACCAGGGCAAGTTTCCAAGGAGGGTGTAAACAGTGAGATGATGGTTAGGGCATCTTGACATGGCCTTTTCTTCTCCTCATACTGTTAAGCTACGTCTGAAGGACCTGGGTAGAAGCGTGAAAATTGGGCCATGAGCAGAAGAAGCTAATGTCCCTGTAAACCCTCATGTTCAGCATTCTCCTAAAGCTGCTGAAGGAACTGATTTACACACAGAGATTTTTCTCAAATTTTGTTTTGGCAATCTGTCATCTCAGCCAGAGCCTGCCAGCCAGAGCTGTAGTTATACCAGCTTGCTACATGCTCACCTTCCTTCAGACTGAGACCGGTGCTTTGCCAGCACTGGCATCACCAGCTGGTCAGGCTGCTCTGCCTCATTGGGTGGCTGCAGGACACTGTGCTGGGGATTTACAGCCTCCACCTGTATTTTCACTATAGGAGAACCTGACCAGCACAGCATTTGTGCAAATGCAGCCTGGTTCTAACAGCCAAGGGTGTGCGCAGCCTGCCTGTACATTGTTACTTGAGCTGGATAAGGCTAAGCTTGCCGTGTTATGTGACTATTCCAAGCATTTCCCTCCAAGGCTTGGTCTGCCATCAGTATGGCTCCTCAGAGGGCTGTCCATCACCAGCCTCTTCCCTCCTTTACTCTGTCGCCTCCCTCCACCTTTCCAGGCAATCACATAACTCCTCGCTCTTGCTGCTCCAGTTTGCCAAACTGCTCCTCTGTTTGTAGGCAGGAAACACCACGGTCATCTCCTGTTACAAAGGGAATAGCAGTTGCAAGAGCTGTAACTTGCCAGTCAACCTGCACAGCTCCTCTGATCCACCACAGGTACCTTCAAAGTCTGAACTAGCATCCTAAAAAACCACTGTATTCTTAAAATAGCTTAAAATATATTTACACCTCAAAAAGTTGCTTAAATAATACATTAGTCTGTGATAGCTGCTAATTTTTTTGAAGTCTTCACTAATGTACATATTTATGTGCATAAAAACATAATTATATGCTTTATATAGTCGTTTATCCTCTTTTCAGTCCAGCATGAGGAGCTGCCAGGGCGCTGTCAGCACTGCAAAGCGCTGAAGGCACGCGATGCCTGCTAGCTGCATCCAGGCACTTACAGAATGCACGTGTCAAGTGCTGCACATTTCCTGGTGTCAGCACCATTTGCTCAACACATGACAAACAAAAGGATGGGTTTAGGCTTTCCTGCTGATCTTCTTTTTCCAGAGAATGGAGGTGTCTGTTCCTGAATCTATTAAGTGAAATACAGGTGAAGTGTTAAGATTACCGGTATAAACCAAAGTAGTTACTGCAAACCTACAGCAAGAAACCTTCCTAATTACATAATTATAATAAATGATTCTCTGAGTCATCTGCAATTGGGAAGCATCACTGAGATGCATCTACCAACACAGCTGGGCCTGGAGCAAGCATTTATTAAAGCTCCTTAACCTGGGCTACTCAGACATCCTTACTGAGGCTGAGTGTTTCTGCACTTTGTGTTAAAGCCAGTGAGATGAACTACATGCACATACCAGCTGAAGGAGAGATGGTGGATTATGAATCCCTGCCCCTGCAAGGACAATTAGACAAATATATCCCCACTCTCATTTGGTATCACAGTAAGTTTGGCAACTAATTGCCAAGGTTATTCAGGGTCGTAGGAGCTCCCTCATCACAAAAGTCTCCTTTGGCCTTCAGCTTTCCATTTCGTATTAACCAGTCCTGACTGGTCCAAGATGTGTTACAGGAGTTTTCTGGAGCCATTAGCATCTAAGTATTTTCCCAATATATTTTCAGCCATCTGTGAGCAGATTAATACAGCAGTACCAACAGGTTCTTCTGTCTCCATGACTGGATTACATAAATTCAATTACACAGTCCAGACAATTTTTTCTGAAGCATTTGCTTTACATCCCCATTCTGTGCATTTTATGTGTCTATCTGTAGGACAATGCTCTGTACTAACGTTGTGGTTTGCTTTTCCTTCACACATTTAAATAATTAATTTTAAAAATGTATGCAGACATCAGGACCAATCTGCCTCTAATTGAAAATGAGAATGCTGAAGCTCACAAATTATGCCATTTTAAAATTATGTAATTATGTGATGGGTGGTGGGGAGAAATAAGATACATCCATGTATTAAAATAAAAATGCAGGGTAGCATTTCCTACTCTGTTTTACATTTGATGAAGTTAACCTTTCTTTTTTTGTCCTATATCAATATTCTACCTAAGTCTACTGTATTTTAGATCCAATGAAAGGGTTTTATTCACCCTGCCACTAAGAGAAGTAGATCCTGATACCAAATTCAAAATTGAATTTATGAGTGCTGCCACTCAAACGCAAGGACCAAGCAGGGGTGGAAGGATATAAGACTGCGGAAACATCAAAACAACTCAGATAAAACTGTGCAACTGTAGGAAAGCAAAACAGCAACTTTATATAAACACTGAAATAAGGCCCTCAGCCCCTTCTGTCTCTTGTAATGGTGGTATAAATCCTTTCCATCAGGAGGATTTTCCCCTTTCATGATTTGAAATGCTGGAGATGTGTGACAAAACAGAAGGAAGGAATTTAACCAAGGTTTAGTGGAATCATGAGGGACAAAGAGTGAGTTCTCCCGGTCCTGCAGGTTTCACAGAGATATCAATGTTGCTAAGAGTTTTGCTTTGGAAATAATCCAAACCCAAAATTCTGCCAGGAAGTGTGTGCTACCACTGGGAAAATACAGTGCTGTGCAGAAGGGGTACAGGCTTGCCAAATCCTCCCCAAAAAGCCAGCTCCAGCTCGTGGATGCTGAACCACCTGTGTATTGTGGCATGTGACTGCCAGATGTGGCCCAATAACTCAGCAGGTACAGTTATGTCAAAATTATCATAATTCTACTAAATACTAGGAGGGAAAAGAAAGCAATAAAGTTAATAAATATTTAAGGTCCTCAGAAACTGAAACATTACTGAAACAGGTCCATGGCTTTCATAGCAGGGCCTGAGAATACCTCCAAGAAGGAAATCAGTCAGTTCCTCCAATCTGCTTGCCTGAAGCAAATGGACAAGGAATGATACTGATACAGAGGAAAAATAGGTCAGTTTTATCTCAGCTATTTTATGCAGCTACTTTATATGATAACTAAAGATTTCTAGTGAGGAAATCTCAATTTCTGTATGATACATTATATATTCCACTCATTCAGCTACTTTCTAAGATGAAAGACCTGAGTGACTGCACTGGGTTTGATAGAATATTAATTAATGCATAACACTCCAATGTTTAATTTAGCAATGGTCTAACCACATGATAGTCATAAATGCTAAATGATTATTCCTAAGCATACAAGTTCTTCCTAGAGAAGCTCAAGAAACCATGGCATTGAAGATTTAAATATATGAACTCTCAGAACAAATTAAGAGAGACAAGAATTCAAAATACTTTCTTTTTTAAAAATTGAGAAACGTCAAAACTGTATCGCTGTCTACTACTTAGTACATAAGGCTGGGAAAGCTGTGGACAGCAAATGCTGTATCCACAGTGAACACAGTTTCCCTTCCTTCTTAGCAGCTGGCTGAGAGGAACTAAACTTAGCAGGCCTGAGGTGTAGGAAACCAGATAGGACAGTGTATGGCTGGATAGGAAATACAGGGCTCAATGTGTTTGAGGTTAAGATTAAGCCCTGACTTCCTTTGGGTCTATTTTAAACGGTGGCAAATGATGGCATGCTTTCTTACAATAAAATGACAGATGATCAAAGGTCAAATATGATCTGTATGTCAAGCATTTGTAGAAGGACCTTTCTTTGGGGGACTGTGCAGGAAGCAGTTTAACATGGTGTCTTGTACTTCCCCCCATCTGTGTTTGTTCAAAACATACCAGTAGCTGGGGAAGGCTGGACAAGTGGCTGCAGAGAACGGGCCAAGCAGTGTGTGCCTGCACAAGCAGAACAGTTGTGTTTGGACAGAGGGAAGGAAAGACTACCGTGGTCTCAGCCATCGCTCGTGCGAGAAAAACAGCAAGGCAGCGTTAGCTGTGCTCACATTTTCAGGTGCAACACCTGGGAAACAAAGACACAACATGTTGAGGGCATCTTCCCAGGCCCCCTTCTGGAGGTAGCCAGAGATCAATGCAGAAGAAGTGTAAAAAACAATTTGGAAACTCCACCTTTTCCAGCTGCCATTTGAAATACAGTTTTGCAACGCCTATAGCAAACAGGATGTACTACTCACTGTGTCATGCTGAATACAAATGGCACACCTGCTAGATTTGCTATCATTATATATTATCCATGACTGGTGCAGAGGTAGCCAAAGGGGGACTTCACCTTTATGTGAAATTGAAAAACACACAAGAAGCACACAAGTCTTCATCCCACAAAGTGATGGGGTACCTGAACACCACAGCCATCCTGTCTGTCACAAGGCTCACTTCCTTCCCAGCCTCTCTCTCATACCTAAATATCTGCAGAACAAAAGCCTGTGTTTGGGAATTCCTTTTCATCAAATTTTTCAACTGGCCTCAGACAGTATTGCAACAGTCCACAGCTCCAGCTCTGACCTGGAGCCTGCTGGCAGCTCTGCAGCTGCCCCTGCCAAATACTTGTCCTACTTCACTAAGGCAAAGGAAGATGTTGGGGCTTATTCTTTGCTAAGAAAGGTAACTGGGATCGCTTTGCTTCTCTGAAAATCCAAAACACCCAATTTATTAGCTACAGCAAGAATTGAAAATAAAACACCTGTTCAGCCTACAGTTTCCGAGGATGCTGCTGGCAGCACCTACTCTCATGAAAAATTGGTGATTTTTAACTGCAGCTGTGTGGACTCTTAAAAAGAGATTTCCACTGAGATTTGACACTGGCTTAACAGAGCAGGGAAAATTTTTAGGTATAGAATATTAAATATGTATTTGAATCAGTAAAGCCTTCTCTGATGTTAAGGGGGTGGGAAATCAGGAGAAGATTTTATAAAAAGCAATTGTGTTTTCTCTACAGCCTGTCCCTCTGCCTCTGGCAGCACAGCCCATTTCACTGGCTAGCAGGATGCCAGCAGGAGTCACGGGGACTGAAGGGCAGTTTTAGAATGCACAGAGCCTTAACACCGAGAGCTGAATTTCCTCTGAAACACCACTGTGTTGTACAGAGGAACACAGGTACCATTGCCCCATGACCTTTCTAGGATTTGTGAGTTTCTCAAGTGGCTCTGTGAGCAGTACTGGACCACAGCCAGCTCTGAGTGTGAGTAAAACCCCACGGAGATGACAGTGGGTACACCCTGTTACAGGCATGCTGTATGTCCCAGTCCTTCCATGAACAGCAGGAGGGAACCACGTACTTCTGCTCAGGCAGCTCTTGGCAGGTATCTCCGAGCTCCTACAAACAAGCAGGGCAAGGACATGCCAGCCACCATATAGAAGCAAACTGACACAGGCAAGAGACATTTTACTGCTCTGAATAAAAGCAACCCATCAGCAAAGCAACCATTAGGAAAAAAAAATAGGAATAATCTCACCTCAATGCACACGATAATAAACCTAGCATCTGACTCACACTAAGATGTACAAACCATAGTTTTTGGACTAGTTACCGAACTACCAAAAAACTTGAGATCAAAAAAAAAAAAAAAATCCAAAACATTCTCATTCAATGTGAAGTATTCTTACTATCAGAACAACAGGAAAAAATAGCCAAGTTGCCATTTTGTGTTAAAGCAACAATGGTGTTCAATAAGTTTAAAGCTTGGGATTTCATAAAACCCAGCTTTTCTTTTGTTTTTTGTAATAAAATAGTGAGGGGCCAGAACTGGATACACAGGATTCAAGGTACAACCTCACCAATGCCAACTGCAAGGGGAAAGCATTTAGAAAACACTAAACCATTTTCCAAGTACCGTAGTTCTACCTTGTGTCTCTGTTTGAAAGCTTTTGCTAAATTCAAGTTAAAATTACTTAAACTTCCAGTTTCTGTAACCTATTCTCTGGCAGAGCACCCAGCTCTAATGGACAATTAACAAACATGAAACAGGGATAACTCAGCAACTCCCCTAAAACAGGGGATAGCCCAACAAAATACTGAGCTCAGTTCTGGCCCATTCCTCTCACAGATGTCACAATGACAAGCAGGAGCCATTTGGATAAAGATAGGCTGTGGTGACCAGGAGAAGCTGGCACAGGAGGACATGAGAATCTGCAACCTGGCACATCCCTGTCCCACAGCTTGCTATCTTCCTACATCATGGCAACTATTAACATTTCAGCAGGCACACTACAGAGCAGCACAAACCGTGAGGCTGCACGAAAGAGTGGACACAAATATCTCAGCCTTCAGGTTTAGAAGATCAGCGGCATTAAGGAATTAATTCTCTCAGCTGTGAAAGAGCCCCTAAGATATGCCTGAGAGCAGACAGAAAAGCTCAAACACTGTCACAGTGAAAGGTATGGAGGTTGGCAGGGCCACATTTGCTCACTGGCTGTACCCATGTTAGCTGGCTAAGGGCATCTATCCCCAGCTCTACCCCGGCAGGGTGTCCCTGCATGGCTGGGAGCTGCCAGGGCTGAGCTTCCCCCACCTCCAAACTGTAGGGTAGGGAGCCCAGAGGAGATCACTCAGGGTAGGAAGGGCCATGACTGAGCCATGTGAGGCCACTGCAGCTGCTGGAGTGGATCTCATGCTCCACCTTTGGTGCCAAAGCTACTGCCAAGGCATTTCCTCTTACTGTGACCCCCTCCTGGTTGAAGTATGGAAATGATTTTTCCCACAGAGGAGGCCGACAAGGTGGAAGCTGAGCTTTGACCCATATATCTATTAAAAATTACGTTCTCTATGTTCACTTGCAGAAATATTTTTCTAGTATTTAGACCACATTTTTGTTTGTAGGCTTTGTCAATGCAAAAATTTACCCAGAGCCTTCTGGAGTCACTTAGGACATGATTACCTCATAGAACAGAGAAGGTTTGAGGGAAGCATGGGGCTTGGTTTAAAATAATTTATGATGTTTAAAATAACTTACATAATTTTAGCATATTCACTATGTTTAAGCATATCGGACAGAATTCCCACAGTTTCACAAATGTCTCTTGAAGGCTGAGATTGACAACATGGTCTCCACAGAAAGACTTACCATTTTCAGATGCTCCAGCTTTGATTCAGCACTGAGTGAAAGAGCAGTATAAATAATTAATATTGCTCTATAAAAGCAATGGTCAGATATTACATATATTTTAATCAGGCTTGATGAGAAGGCTCAGTACTTTTCTTCTGAACATTCTAAATACAGGCCTGGCATGGTATTTTCTGGGGGAAGCACAAGGGAGTTGTAGCCTCCCATCTAATATTGCCCATATTTTGTGTAATGGGACATGGGAAGGTCTGCTCCCCTGGGCAGCAGCCATCCTTCAGTATGATAGGCTATGACCAGAGACAAACTTTACATCTGAAAAAGTACTGAAGTGCTCAGAAAGGCTACACAGGATAATAGTAAAGGCTTTAATTCACACTGAGCCAGTGTGGCTGGAAGGATAAGCACAAGCATTAAAGCACAGGAGTTCTCTTGCCAGCTCTGCCATTAAGTCCATGCAAATCACTTAATCTTCCTATTTGGTTACCCCTTTGCTAAAAGGAGAACGTTAATATTTATTTACCTTCCAACTCATAGGCATGTTGTGAGGATTAATTAGTTAATAACTGTTAAGTGCTTTGAAGATACAAGTGACTCTGCAAAATACTAAGTATTATTAACTAACATTAGGCTAATGATGCAGATAGGAGTGGTAATTTTTTTCATTAGCTGTATCAAAGCAGAGCCCAGGATTCAGCACTGAGATGCATGCTAGCTAGTGAAAAATTAACAAGGTTATGAGAAAGACTTGAAAATATATAGTGAATTTATTTCCGTTGGTCCACTGGAACATAAAAAAAAAAAACGCAAAAAACCCAAAACAAAAAAATCCCCAACCAAACAGCTGTGCCATTCCTGACCTAGCAAAACCCTGCCTCTATTAATAACTCAAGACCACATTCTGAAAGCTGTTGCTCTGCACCTTGGTTAGTCATTTCCAGTATGCAAAGTGCTATGGTTTTGAGTTGGTGGCAATTTCCACTCCTACATCGTGCTCTGCACCTGTGAAAATAAATGGCACACAGCTTAAGGCAGACAAGAATCAAGTGCAACATGCCAGTCTTATATCCTAAACTTTCACAACAAATTTCCTTGGCATTCATTTCTATGAAACTTCTGTGAGAAATCCAGATGGTTCTGGTACAGTGGAGTAAGAAGGCTGGTTTTCCATTCAGACAGAACTCCTGATCCAAAGGAAGAAACAGCCTGGGGTTTGTGAGGGCTGGCTTCTCAGGAACAGAATACACCTCTCCTTTATGCTACTTATGTTACAATTCTAGCAAAGAAAGATGGTAAAGACACAGTCTGGAAATATGAGCCAGCAACTAAAATAACTTAGGAAGATGCATCCTCACAGCAGCTGTCCACACAGCTCCACTGAGGAAGCCAGGTACAGCTCCTAAGAGCCATCAGTAGCTTCCACCTGTGGACCTAAATCCCTTGCTGCTTATACAGAGAAAAAACAGGAATTCCTCAATTTCAATTACAATCAAGCATTTGGTTGATATTTGTGAACTATTTACAATTCAAGTATATAACAGTATTTATTTCTATCTTACTATGTTGTATTATTCTCAATACTGTAGTTCCAGGTGCACAAAGCAGCATTTTCTCAACTCTCTTTTTTATTTCTCCACCTGAGATGGCAAACTTAGTTTTGGTTCTTTTTTTAACTACTTCAGTGGTAGCAGAGGGGGGTAAACAAACAATGATTTTAGGAGGGGAAAAAAAATAATGCTCCATAGATCTCTTTTTCAGTAAGTCTTAATACAACTGTTCTGGTCAAAATTTTTAACTTCTATTATCTCACAACACCATTGTACAAAAGAAAGATTATGAGACAGAGTGACACAGAAGTTGAAAAACCTGAGAAGAGAGAAGGATTTGGAGCGATCTCCAAAAATTTGCAAAACGTTTTTTGAGTGTTACAGAAGCACCTTAAGCCCTGGTGCTGTGAATGCCTTTTGGCAGACCCAAGATTCATTGTGAGGCAAAGATGACCTAAGATACCCAAAACTCCTTTGGACTGCAGACAGCAACTCTCAGGCAGATGGATGATGAAGGAATCAACACAGCCAGGCTCTGCTGCAGTAGTTTGACCCAGCTGAGAGGAAGGAGGCTATTCCTCTACTCTCACTTCCAGATCACAAAGCTCAAAGGCACAATGTGATTCTCAGAGGTATAGGTTTGACACCAGCTTGAGAAGTCTCATTTCTTTCTGCATTTCAATGTGCTAAGTCCTTTGGGGATCTCTACCTTGTGCTCAGTTTCCCAGGTACTCTCCTGCTGGGGAGGGTGGGAGAAATGCCTTTGTGAAGCTGTCCCCTCAACAATACTTCTGTCAGAAGAGAAGCAGCTGCTGCAACTAAAACAGGTTGGGAGAAGAGTTTCTGCTGAGTCAAGTGAAAGCTCCTGAAGCCTGACATTCAGTTACAAGGCCTTGTAGAGCAGGGTGACAAAACACAATTAACAATCAGGTAAATGAAGTTACCGTAAAACTTAAATACAGTAAATATCTTCAACAACTGCATCTCAACACAGGAAATAGAATTTCACATTTCAGTGTAAGGATCAAAGTCGTGGTGACTGTCAAGGATGCTTAGCTTTTTAGCAGTCTTCTAAAGATCAAGTTCTGTTTTCAGATATTTACAACATGACTAAAGAGTATTGATTTGAAGTTAAGTTTTATGTAACTCAACCTGAATTTGATCTATTTATCTTAGCAAAATGTGGGGATTTTTCCCTTCTAAAATACAGTGAACAAAGACTATTTTGCATTTTAAAAATATATCCATTGTGACATATATCTTCCTGCATCTTATTTACTAAGCTCTAACATTAGCTCAAGATTTCTGTTTGACTGCAAACACCAGTGCACATTATGAATATACCTACAATCCACTTATAACACTGGAAAGGTTAAAAACATTTAAGGAAGAACAAACGCCAACTACTAACTCAAAATATCTTGCCCTCTGGACATACTGTTGCTTAATTAATTTTCACATGGGTTTTACTTTTGCTGCTGAAATTGCTGGCTATTGTTTGACACAGAGTGTTGGACTCAAAATACTATAAATCTGAAATGCTAATGGGTTTTCCAGTGCATGAGATTCCTACCAATCAAATACATCATCCATGGTTACTTTTATCTCAAGCCAAGATTAGCAAGGGCAAAACAGTCTTTTATTGGCTTCACAGCTTCTTCTGTTAAATTCCCTGGTTTTTCAACCTCCAAAGCAATCACATGTTGACAGCACCATCCTGGATTTTATTTTGCAGTATTATAACCCCTTTTCCCTACACAAGGAGCTTCAGAGAGGCTGGGATCCTTCTTGAGGCAAGGAGGTACATTACTCCCCCGCTGCCTGACAACAGGGGAAATTACTTTTTCTTTTTGAAACACACAGTGAAGGGGCAGGCTCAGCCAGTGCAGAAGCTTCTGCAGAGCCTCCGGGAAGAAGGGGAAAAACACTTCATGCTCCTTGCCAAGACATTTTAGATGCTAAGTGGAGCAGCAGCAAACCTGAACCAAGCGACGAAAGCCCTCACAAGCCAGCCATGCAAACAAGGAAAACAACCCTTCAGGAACAGATTTTTTCCAGCAACCCATAGGAAAACACGCAAATGCACATTGTTAGAAATAGCATCACCTCTTATCAGATGCGAACCAGAGATGCTTATACGAACAGAGATGTTTGAAGGATGAAAAAAACTGGCTCTCGTGAGCACAACTTCCAGTGCTTCAAAACCTGCTAAATTACTAACGCATCTTCTACACTTTGTAACAAAGGCACGCACTCAGCTTCATCACACACAGCAGAAGTGAGCGGATCCAGCACACTTTCAACTATTTTGAGCAGATCTGGCACAACTTTTTTGCGGTTTAAAAGAAGCTGCCACAGCATGCACAGAAGAGCTGCAATCACTCACTCTGGTGTCCTGGGCAGAGAGATGCCGTGAACACAGTACAAAGTCAGCACAAGCATCTCATAACTCTTGCTGACATTATGACAGCTCCCAAGGCCAAGAGCCAAACACTGTAATTCCTACTTGTCTTGCTCACCAACTGCAGAAACACAGTCACTCTGAGGGTAAAGGCATTTTTCCATTTTCTTGCATAGCTGATTTTAAATATAAAAGTTAACATTAAACATCTGACTAAAACTGGCCAGAGAGCACCATATTTCCTCTGGAGAAAAAGAGAGTTGTAGCATCTACCATGGCTAAACTCCAAAGTAACATCAAAGCGCTCTTGTATCCAGGGCAGTGGAAAAAGATCCATCAGCATTCAAGACACCAGACTTCCAAAGCTCCTGCCTACCAATTCCCATACAGAAAGTTTGTTGTATGGTGGATAAGACCCACACAACTCCTCATCTCTAACTCTGAAGAATTAAGAGAGCAGCAAGGAATTAAAGTGCTGCTACACCAAATAAACTAAATGCTATTTTTTTAAATCCTGTCTTGTAGTTTCATCACGTAGCAGCTAAGCACTTTGGAAAATGAAATGTAAGTGGATATGTAACACTACAGTGATAGCTGCTTACAGCAGGGTCATGAGATAAATGCAAACACTGTTACAACAGCTGTATTCAATTTTGTATGTACAGAGGTCATTAATAAGTAAGATTCAACAATGATAATAATCCTTGAAAACAAATTAACTGGTTCATTTTCTTCTTACTGAATCCACATATTTTTCATTTGTTCTGACTGGCAGCATAGCAACCTATTAGTTGAGAGTGGCTTGTTTGCTTTGTCAGAGCTGTTGTCCAGATGTCTAAACACATATATCGTTACATAAATTATAAGTTTAAAAATCTTAACATCCAAGTATAAATTCATAGAATAAAGGGAGTGGGGGGGTGGTGGTGGTTTTTTGGGAGTTTTGTTTGGCAGGTTGTTTTTTTGGGTTTTGGGGTTTTTTGCTAGACTTGAAATAAAATGTTACATAAAGGAGACAGACATTTGAACACTGAAAATCCACATCAACATGCTGAGTTTATTACAGAAAAGCTAACTGGAAATTATTGGGTACTAATCTTTTAATACTGCAGCTGATCCTTGGTCAACCTGTTACAAGAGCAAATTGCCATTCCCAGCTGTGCCACACTATAAGAGGATAAACATCAGAGTGGCCCTTAGGAACAACCTATTTCAAGACTATCTCCTCAATCTTTCGCAGCTAATCACAGCAACATTACCAGAAGGAAAGCTGCCAGCAGGGAACGTACATAAATATCAATCCAATGGGATGCAGTAAGGCACTACTTTTTTTTCTTTAAATGTAGTACAATATTGAAAACTCCCTATTAAAAGACTGCAGAATTAAGACTCAGGGATCTAACATGCAAAAAATCTGGGCCTAAGTACTTAGGAGGGTCTCTTTTCTCTCACTGCAATAAAGCCACAGTGGAGCTCAGGGGGAAGTTATGTACCTCAGTGCTCAGCCTATTTCAAGGAGAATGTGGTAGACTCCCACATCAGAAGTTGCAGAGACAACCAGAGCATGACGTACTTTTGGGAACCCAAATGTCTCTGGATCTTACTGGCTGCTACATAAGATAAATTTCCACTGAAACAAGTTGTGCTCAGCACTTTTTCATTCCACAAATGAATTTTCTCTTTCAGTTTCGTTAATTTTCATTTGAAGTTACTCTACCTTGTGCTTCCTTCAGAATTTCACGATGACAGCTCTAAGTCACAAGTGAACAAGAACCTCTCTGCACTCAGAAAGTCTTTCCTAAAAAAAAGGCTGTCAGCATTTGTAAGCTTTTTAAGGCAGAAACATTTACTTACTGTTTGCACAACACCTAAAGGTATGGGACCACCAATCTGTCTAAGGTCTTTGGCCACTACTGCAACATTAACATTACATAATGACTTGAAAATTATAATCCTTTTGCTTTCTGTTGCATATGGAAAAGTGTATTCACATTAATTGTCAGATGACTAAACACCACTTCTTTTTATTATCCCCACCCCATTCCAAGATGACAGTATAGAGTAACTGCAGAATCACACTGTTTATTTAATGTACTACAAGATGGCAAATAACCTCCTGCATCTCCCAAAACATTTATGAGGATAAACAAAGGCTTCTGGAGAAAACTATTTTACTGGTATCTTTCCAGTAGTTACAGAAATATGATCTAGACAATCTTTAATACCAATAAAACCTAGCATACAGGCATGGCCAGGCTCTGTGAAAGCCATCCTGATGCCTCTACACTCTAACCCACTCTTCTGGGTCAAAATATCAGAGGAAGGAAAATATATTTCTCCACAAATAACCACCCGCCAAGGAAGCACCCATCCCCTGGTGTGGGCAGGAAGGGCTGTGCTCCCTGCCTGCTCCCTCCCCATCACAAACAGTTTCAGCTGCATCCACACAGTGTGACCCAGGCCAGTGAGCAGCTGACTCTCTAACTACTGCTCTTGAGTGTTAATTGCTATCTCTCACATAGTGTTAGTACTCACACTGTCGGCTGCTGCTGGAATTACAGCCTGAAAAGAGTGGAGGGACACAAAATGGCTTGACAGTTGACTATTGAAAACTGGGGAGTGGTGATAATCATTGAAAATATGAAAGTATATGAGAATAGCTAATAAAACAGGTGACTGAATATAATTTATACATATTTTCCATTACTTATGCCAGAGCTAGATTTAAAAGCTGGCACTCAAGAAGAATTCTTCTTACAAGTTTTACAAGCTTTTCCTTTGCACATGTGCCATGCTACAGCACAGACCAAAGAGCTTCCTAACCCAGGATGGACAGGCATTATATGCTTCCCCTCCACCCCCACTAACTCCTTCAACAAAAATGGTAGATTCATCTTTGCCTTCTACCTGCATGGGGAATATTTAGCCAACCCTCAAAAAACGAGCCCATTTTGAAAGCAGCCAACATTACAAAATTGTTTGAGCCACACAGACGGCCCTTCCCGTCAAGACCATGTGTCCTTCTGCTGATGCTGCCAGAATCACCGGAAAGGCCTTTCCAAACCCACAGAAATTACTTCCCTTTCGTGCCAGTGCTTCTTGTGTGCAGAGGAAGGATGGTCTTGTGGCTCACAGAGACTTGGCTGTCAGCATGTGTGCCTTCTGTTCCTGGTAGTCACCAACTTCTCTTGTGACTCGGGAGAGTTATCAAACTTCTCCACCCATCAAAGCATCTGTCTGCTCTACAACATAACAATTCAATTTTGCCCATTAATGGAAATACCTTTGGAAAATTTAATGGCTTGGCATAGATAGAAAGCATGAGAGTTAAAAATATTGTTATTTTAATGGTCCTATTATTTAGTGGCATTTCAGTTCTCCCCGAGTAGAATTTTCATCAGATGTACAGTGCCTTTATCTCTGAATATCATCTACAGTGTCAAGGCCCAGAGAGGTAACCATTTAAATATACCTACTTTTCTGCACCTGAAGGAGGAATGTGGCAAGTACAACCAAAGCAAGCACATCCTGAACTCATTCCCACTTCATAGTTACAGTAGTTTGCAAGAATAAAGACAGAAATGCTGTTTATATGTGGTTTTTTATTAATCCCTCCCCAGGAATATTCCACATCAAACAATTACTGAAAGTTTTTAATGTCTGCCTCATTTAGTTACAATTTCATGTATTTCCAGACCCCACCAGCATGGTGCAGTTTAATAGGTGTCCACCTGAGTGACACAACTCACATGGCTCAAAGAAAGGAGTAGCTATATTGGTACACATCCTTTTACTCCTAATTCCTAGTGATAACATGGATTTTGACACAAAACCAAACAATGTGCAGGACCTTTGTGATGCTGGTCTCCTGCAAAGTTGGCTGGAAAGATGACACACTAGGAGGTGGCACACTGACCACTTTCTAAAATATTTTCTGCAGGTTAGAAACAATTGTTTTCAAAACAGTTTGAATGCCACAAATAGACAGAGGCATCAGGGAGGCTTCCACTGACAGACTTCAAACATTACATATTTGATATAAAGCTGAAGGCAGCTGCTTTGTGAACCCAGAGTAAATCAATTTCTTCAATCTTGACATTAAAGAAAAAAATGCTACCTTATGTAAATAACCGGGCAACCTTGAACTGGAATGTGCAATTAATTTCAGAGCTCATGTTCTCAGCCTACCTCAACAAAACAAATTTCAAGTGGCTCATCTGAACATAGAGACTGAAATAAACTCAGTCTGAAACAGAGGTAAAAAAAAAATAAATTTAGAGATACAGTTTCTTTTCCTTACATCATACGTTTTTCTCTTCAGCTCTGGGGCTGCCTAGCTTAAGGGCTGCTATAACAATGCAGGAAGTGATGTCACCCCAGGGAATTTTCCCCCCCCCCATCAAAAGTACTGTATCAATCACCATCATCTATGACTTGCCACTCAGTTTCAAAAACAGTTCATATTAAATTAAGCCATTGAGCATTACATTACAGGTGTCTTTCCACATTTTAATTTCTTGGATAGGAGCAAAGTAAAATTGCCATCTAAAACATTCTGCTGCCTTGTATTATTCACAACTTCTTTACCAAAATTATTCCAGATCTGTTGCAGAAATAGTAATTCGTGTTTTGTTCACAGAGCTCCTGTGCAGAAGTTTTGCTCCTGCAAGGCCACTGTGCACAGAATTATCTGGAAATGCCATGTGCACAGTGAGTATGATTGCTGTGCAGGTCAATAGGTTTTGTGTTCCACAGTATCACCACTAAATATTGATGCAATTAGGGTAGATCCCCAAGTATGAATAAGTTACTCAGGTCTGCTTCTCTGAAACACTGTTTTGTTGGTTGGTATTTCCTAAGCAATAGCCAAGTGTGCACACAGTTTTGTGTTCTCCTTTCACACTACCATAGGAACAGCAAGTCAAACTTTCCTGTTGTTTGACTGAAAATATGGATTATGGAAAAATGAAGTTCTTTCTCACCCAAACTGGTACTAACAGCACTGCTTTCAAGCTAGTCACTCCCTCCAGTGAAAACCAGTTTGTTCAGAACCCATTTGATAATTTTCCTGTAGCATCTATGCCAAAAGAGCCAGCTCTGTGCAGAAAAGAAAACTATGGAAGCTGTTAATGGGATCAAGCGGTTAATTTTCATTGTCTTAGCTCCCAAAAGCTCCAAGAGCCAACATGGAGACTACAAGAGAAACTTAGCTTTCAGAACTGATTTCAATGCAGCACTACCATCACTAATGAAGGAGCAGAGTTGTTTTCATGACACAGTTTGAGATGTTACAGGGATCCTCCTTTTGTTGAGGTCAAGTTGAAAATCAGAACTAGTAGCAATTAATCTTTTTCCTCCATGTGCATTGAATTCCTTGTCAATGACACTTGTTTTTCTCAGATCCTCATTCCAGAGAGTCACATGTACTACACAGAGCATGAACATACAAAGCTGCTGCACGTGTCTTCATCCCACCCAAACTGTAGGTTCATTAGTATTGTCCTGAGGGAAACAGTTCCAACTATTTTTATCATTTATCCAGCCACTTTTATCATTTGAAAAACTTGCCAAGAAATATAATAATCTCCTGCTTACTGATTAAATTAACTATCAAATACAGTATTTAAAGTGTGATCAAAGGAGGTTGTTCAAGCTCCTCCTCTTTACCTCCCCACTACAACTAATAATACCCAACAAATTAAAAACCACAAACTCAATTATTTTGAACAGAAATAGACAACAAATTCTCCTACCTTACAGCCAGTTAAGGAAAACTGAAAACTAAACGTTCTCCCTCTTTCAAAAATACAGTGTAGTCACAGGAATATAGAAGGAAGGAGAAGTTTGTTGGCCAGACATTCCTAAGGAGTATGTCCAAATAATTAGGTGTAAGGAGCACATTTGAATACAGTCTGAGAACACTCTGATTTTTTTTTTTTTTTGCTTGAAGTTCACAATAGCTAAAAAACGTCATTAATTAACACCTGAGGTAATATTCATGCATTTTTCATACATGAAAACAATCTGCATGCAAATGGCATCCAGACCCTCCCCAAGTGACTCAATCTGACTAAAGCCAGTCAGTAAAGAAAGGACTTGTCAGCCCTTGGACTTGCCCCCAGAGAGAGCACACTGCAGGCATGAGGGAAAAGGAGTTTTAGTTGGCTTAGGTTACACTGATTCCTGAGGCCAGTGCCTACTGAAGGACAAACCGGCTGCTGAACACATTCTGCTTTAGTGTAACATCTTTTCCCAAGGTCCCTAGTAAGTTTTTTTAAAAAGGTGAATAAAAATTGCCTGTTTCATGAGAAAGGGAAAACATCTGACATGTTCTTAGGAAATAAGCTGTGAGAAATTATCAGGAGATAAGCAGTTTAAGGTCCCTAGTAAGTTTTTTTAAAAAGGTGAATAAAAATTGCCTGTTTCATGAGAAAGGGAAAACATCTGACATGTTCTTAGGAAATAAGCTGTGAGAAATTATCAGGAGATAAGCAGTTTAAGTAAAAACATTGAAATGTCTATATGTAGAGATACAAGAGAAAGGCTGCTTTATCCTCTCAGCTTTGATATGTGCTGGCAGATGTTACATTTTCTGTCTCTTAAAATGAGCACTTCTGAAAGGAGATTGACTATAGAACCAAATAGAAATTAAGCATAAGATGTTAGTAAAAACACCCCAAATTGTAACATCTCTTCTTCATGTCTCCATCACACACTTATAGTTTTTCTAACAGAACTTTAAGACCTTACACTTTATATTTAGCAACTGATATACAACTGCAAACTGAGGTTCAACAACATGATCTATGAGTTTAATCATGAACACTGTCTATTTTCTCACTTTGACAGTTTAAGACAACTTAATGAAATATTCATTATGATTTAAACTCCTAAGGCTGAACTACATTTGTGTCTCAATTCTATAATTATCTGGTGACGCATCAAAATATGCAATACCTAAAAATGGGAAAAACCTCCAAAACACTCTCTGGCAGATCGATAGCTTTAAAGGTATAACTGACAAAAAGTAAAATCCCTTATAAACTGTTTTTCTTATTTTGTACTGAATTGATCACTATGTATGCTAAGCACCGGATCCCTTCTGATAAAATCCCAAATACACACAGAACACTCCCATATACGTGACTTCACAAATGACTCAAAAAAATGGGAGAGTGGGTAGCTGCCTAATGTAGCAGCTTGCAACGGGGGACAAAGTGCTTCAAGAATATAGGTTAATAACCTTTATTCCCATGCTGGCTACTGAAGCCTCTAAGAAGGTTCTTGAACTTCGACCTGTGGAAAACAGTGCTAACTGTGAGGAAGCAGCTCATGCTCTGGGCCTGTTCCAGCCCTGATGCCCTGCTGAGGCTCTGGACAGTGCTCCTGTGGAGAGTTCAGTGCATGGAGCAATGCTCTCTCCATGACATCCTCTCCCTAAGGAGCCACTTGAATGATTTTCATACAAGCAGTTAAAAGCCACAAAATCACTAAGAACTTCAAAATTGAAGCTTACTTAGGGAGGACATGAGAGCTAACTTCCCGCTTCTGAAAAGCGCCTTATAGAGAGAGCCACAAAAAGGCTCTTGTTGAATTTGGGTTGTTTTTGAAGGAAGGCCCATTCTCAATATATGCATTCCTCTGTTTATACTTCAACTATGAATAAGATATACTTGAAAGTTAAATAAAGAGCCTATAATTACAAGTTTCAAATAGTTTCACAGAATAACAACTTCTGGGGATAGAGATAGATGCTTTGAGCATTGGCTTTTTACCACCCAGCTTTCATGATGAACTTGTACATGGAGTAAACCACCTGAAAGTCAACTTCTGGCATCTGGGCAACTTGCAGAACTTTAGGAATCTTAGGTGCTATTTGACTTGTTTCTTATAGCACAATGGGAAATTAAAGGAGATTAACATACAGAATGACTAAAGAGGATTAATTCAACTAGCAATAATGAAATATGCAATTATTTGTTAAAAGTTTCTCATGAGAAATTAGTGTGGTCAGACGGGGCATCAGATTTCAGCCCAGAATACTTGAGTCTTTACATTTGCCTACATACTTCATTTAGGCTCGAGACTGTTTTCCTTAGGCATTCCAGGTGCTCAAACACCGGCAGAAAATGGCAGTAGAATCAAGATTCTCGGGATGAAATAGGCTGTCCTGCTGACAGCTAAAAGGCGATCAAAAACCTTTTGTCTTCGTGCGTATCACAGTCCTAAGTGACCTACAGCAGTAAAAGACTGATACGTGATGCCATAGATTTGAATTATTCCATATTTAATTAGTGTCTCAAGCAAGAGGAATCCCTTGGGGAGATTTCTGCCCTGTCAGGAAAAAATTGCTGACCTTCAGCCTCGGGTTTCATTGCTCACTTCGATCCCACCCGTCACTCCCCTCCCCACCTTGGCGGTACAGCCCTGTGCGCGGCCAGAGCCTGGTGACGGCAGCCAGCCGCAGAGTCAGCCATGGGGCGGCCGCACTGCTTTCCGCGGGTCCCTCACGATCCCCTTCCCACCCGGCTTCCATGAGCCGCGGCCTGCCCAGACCCCGCCGTGAGGGCGGGCTGCGGCAGCGCCCCCTGCCGGGCCGCGCGGGACCTGCCGCCGCCGCCGCGGGCAGGGCAAAAACACAGCGAAAACCGAACCGGGCAAAACCGACCGAACCGGGGAGTTAAAACACTGGCCCCCATAGTTTGGCACTTTTCTTCCTCTTTAAAACCAGAATTGACCGCTGCAGCTCAGTGGGTTCTCAGTGTTCTCCAAGAGATTTACACTCTTTACTGGCAACGTTAGAGATTGCTGTATTAGGCTGCAAGACACTACTGCCAATTAAAAACAAACTAGGAGAAAAGGCTAAAAACAATAATCAAGCAGGAAGCCAAATTTCTTTTTAGAGATGAAAGACTATCTTTAAGATTAATATAATTTATCCCAGCAGGCAGCTTTGGCAATCAACTTTATTTTTAGAATATGATTGATTTCCTGCTTCCATTAGGTTTTTTCTCACACTGTGGTATTATCTTAATCATCAAACCATCAGAAAAATCTCTGCCAATAAAGAGCATGATACTTTAACAAGCACTGCCATAGGCTAAGGGCTTAATTTTTAATCAGAATATTATTTGTACCATAGCACAACCCAAGGGTACACACTGAACCATCACAGCACAATGGTAGTCTCAGGGAGCTTAACTCCTACAAGACAAGAAAATACCAGGACCAGAGATGCTGAGAAAAAATACTGAAAAATCAGTAGCAGAACTGAAATGAAACTCGCCATCTGCAAGACACTCTTACTGACAGGATCACATTGTTTCCCATCAAAATGTCATACTGTGGAAATGATGAGTACCATTAGATTACAGCCCAGAAAATGCCTCACAGCAAGGTATGGACATTGAGTACAAGTCTGCAGGAACAAGTGAGAATACTGAGTAAAACTCTTCCTTTTTTCTCTAGGATAGAGAAAGCAACTGGAGAAGCAAACTAAAATCAGATACTCCTTAAGGGACTAGTGAGCAATATTTGATATCCAAGCCAAATTAACTTCAAGGGGATGGCAGTGTCATGACTGATTCAGAAGTGCTCCTACTCCAGCTCCAATTCCCTGTGGAGAAATGCAACATCACATCTGCATCTTTCTTTCTGCTGTGCAGCATCTGCCAAACTCTGATTGGCAAAAGGAAAATTAAACATTTATGCAGCAGATGGATCAGATGTGCGCACTGTCACTCATTCACTAGCACAGACACTTAATGAGGATAGGTTACACATTGCTGCCACTCCAGAGGCAGAAGTCTTTGTATGAGCAAGTCATGGAGTTTTGGGGAGTCCAGGAGTTTTCCACCCACACAGCACAACCTTTTCCTAAGCCATAAAGTGTAATTTCAGTACTTCTGTTATGAACAAGATAACTGTGGTGATGGCTGAGTCAGAATTTTATATCCTTCCCCATCACCATCAAAATTTGCAATTACATCTCAATCCTCCTTACCTACTGAAACTTTTGCAAAATCTGTCCAGATAGTGAGAAATAAGAAGCAACAAACTTGGGAAAGGAATTATAAAATGTAGCTCTTTCCTGTAGGCTGCAAGCAATCTTTGAGCTGACCATAAAAACCTTTACATTTGAGATACATGCAGAATCTGAATTGCTAGCTTTAGTGTTTCTTGTGCAAAGGTGACACTTTTTATGTGCATCTATTTTCAGAAGGATAGCTTCAGAGCTACTGCCAGGATTGAGACAGTAATCTGTCCCACCGGGATGACTCAGAAATCCTATCTGTAAACCAAGTCCTATTAAAACACCCCAGCCTCCTTTAGTCAGTTATTGCCCAGCCCCAACTATTTGAAAGGCTTACTTAGTTTTTTTACACTAGAAGAAATTAATGTGACAGATACAGACACTGAAGCAATTTAATGAAGCTAACTGGCCTGCAATTATTAGAGGAGGCCATAAAAGAAGACCTAAGAGTGTGGACTTAAAAATCCATAAAGTTATGCTATGTTAGCCTAGTAGGGTTAGATAGATCAAACATAAACAAATCCTCTGTAAAAGTGATATAAATGCAATGAACGAAACTGCTGAAGAGGCAGAGGCTGTTGCATCTATACAGCAAGTCAGCTGATGTTAATGAATTTGTTTAATTAGGGAAAGCAAAATGGCCTCATTACCAAACTGCATCACACATGGTACCAAGGCATGGGGAAGGCTGCAAGGATATCCCATCATAGAGACATTTCTAGGGCCAATAGCAATTCAACAGTTCCCTTCCAAGCCAGCAAATTCCATGGTTCTGTGATAAAAATATGGCTTAGCTGGGCTTACCCTGCACTGTTATAAACAGCTTTTCCTTTGCTGTGAAGATAACTGCAGGGAATGGACTCAAACGCTGAGTCTGACCAGCCACCCCCCTCACAAACGGGTGTTAGAGCAGGACAGTAGATGGCACTGCTCGAACGCAGTCCGAGCCTGCACTCGAGCTCCTGCAAACACAGCCCGGAGAGGCGCTGTTCAGGCTTGACGAGGAGAGAGCGGTTCATATGCAATACAAGTCCGTAACACTTAAAACCCATGGCATTTGCTTTAGGGAGAACGAGAGTGCTTCCAGAATATCAGTGCCTCAGCGAGAGCTAAACTACAGGTCAAGAATGTTAACAAAAGGCTTAGTTTAAAATGGCAGGAGAACCCACCCAAAAGTTCGACTCTACTCCCACCTTGCAAGCCAATGGCTTTTGCCAACACCTGCTTCAAGGGGAAGGGCACTAGATATTCTAGTTCCTATGAGCCTAGAGGGAACAAACCATTCTGGATTTTAGCGTGAGTACCACCGACACATAATTTAAAGAGAGCTTACTTCTCAATCTCCTACACTCAGCTTGCAGGGGAGAGCTCTGCAGTGACAGCAGTTTCAGGGCTCAAAGAGTGCTCAAGTAAAAAGGCCATTCTGGAACCTGTTCTGTCTGAAACTGCACAAACTTGGTGCAAAGAAGAAAAGGTTTTATACCTGTATATACATAAACATATGTAAATGCATATGTGTATAAACACTATGGGTGTTTTCTAATACTTACACAGTACATTACAGACTTCTGTGTTAGCCCTTTAGCAAAGCAGATGCAATGTGTAAGAGTTTAGGTGCACAATAGTCAAGCATTTAATTAGATGCCAAAACAGAGGCAGTTTTTACCCTGGAAAAATTTTTGACCAACAAAGTAATATTTCTACACAATTTCAGACACCAAGAGGGCTTAGAAGCTAGACCTAAGTTACACAGCAAGACTGTCAATAGTCCAAAATCGCTGTGTTAAATATCCTATTCTTATCAATTATGCTCACAACAGTTTAGGATCAGTATACCATTTTAATTCAAGTCCTTAAAAGCCATTCCCAAGACAAATCTGTCATCAGTAGTGGAAGCATTTAAAAACCACACTTCCGTACACAGCAACTTAGCCTGAAGGTTAAGACAGCCTTGATATTTTAGTAATTTATACATGGCAGTATCACTTATAACAACACACTTCTTTCTGTACCTTATCCAACTGTTAAATAACAGAAAGGAACAAAGAGAAAGCTGCCAATACCTCCTGCATGTACCAGCAAGTGCAGCCAGCTCAGAGGTGTGAAGCAAGGCAGGAAAGGACATAAGTCACCTCAGCCTGGGCCTCTGAAGGCTAATTTGGGCACCAGGCAGGCCCAAGCCCAGTCTCACCTGGGGGTGCTGGGCACCAGGCATTCTTTAGCAGAAGAGAAAGCTACCAAGGGGCTTTCAGCATACAGAGTTGTTCACCTTTCTGTCGCAGCTGTCGTCTGCCTCGACACACCCTCAGAGCAGCAATACCTTGAGACTTACAGTAGGAAACTTCAGAGGTACCTCCATCACAGCACGAAGTTACTTCTCTTGAGCGTCTCCTCCCCCGAGCTGGAATTCATTGGCTTTTATGTCAATGCCCCTCCTCCTTTCAGCTGTGTGTTAATGTGATTCAGCTGAAAGTAATTCTGAGGAAACAATGGCCTCTCTCGAGCACAGGTGTTGGTTGCCATAGCTTCCCATACCTTTCCACGAGCAGGTGTGCCAGGCAGCTGGGCCCCGGCTGGTGCCACTGTGAGGAAAGCCAGTGGTGCAGCAGGCATATCCTGCCAGGAAGCCCACCACAGTCAAGAGGGAAAGACGTGCACTGGCAGCACTATTTTAGATTTCATGCCATTTCTGCAGTGTTTTCTAGTGTTAATGGTACTGAACAGCTGTCACACCCCACTTACACCTTGAAGGAAAAACAAATAAGCTCTCCTTTTCCCTTCTGGGCTCTTCTTACGGAGCATTTTCAGTTAAAAGCATTCTTGCCTCAAGTCAAACTGAATGTCAAATTGTTCATTTAGCCAGAAATCATACCCTGTGCATGTACCTCTTCCATTACTTAAAAGAAAACCTCTAAAATCTTATATTAGAAGAACTGTATTTGCAGCAGAGACAAGAAAAGCTTCCCTATCAATTGAAGGACTGGTGTGAAAAACTCAAAAGGAGTTGTCAAAGCTGGCTGCTAACAAGCTTTAGGAGCACAGCCATGCTACACATGCAGAGCAAATTAAGTCAATTACCTTGAAAAGATTTTATATTGATCCTTTGACTAACAAGCAAGATTAACAACAAAGCAAGATCAGCAGTAATACAAGCAAATATGTTTGTCCCTGATTATTCAGAGTTCTGTCACACAACATACACCAAAGCAAATCATTGGCTAATACTGTTCAATGAACAAGCAAAAATATTAAACATGGGGTCTTCCATTAAGCAATGAGACAGGTTTAAACAGAATGACAATCGACTTATTTCAAACTGTTTTCAAGTATCAGTGTAATAGCAAAGCATAGTCTAGTTTGAAACATATTTTTAGATCAATTGCCTTCATTTTTTACATTCAGTATTATGTATATAATGCAATAAAGAAGTATCATCGATCAGACCATGAAAAAAACACAGCAGCACACTCCAGCCAGGTAAGGAAACAGAGATTTATTAGAAACTGGTAGTTTTATAGAGCTAGAAAGGTAAACATACATTTAAGAGACAAAAAACATACAACTGAACATGGTCATCATCAAGGCACATAATGAAAAATCAAATTCGAAACAGCTCATCTTTTCAACATTTGAAAAGGTCACCATAATTTCAATACTCATAATGGCACTTGCACACTAAAAATAAAATGGAACAAGTCTGGAAGATAGAAATGTCTAAATTCATCTTTACATCACACACACAATATATTTGCTCATTGGTCATAGTCACACAAAATTATCAGCAACTGATCTCATAAATCCCACAAAGGTACAAGGATATTGGCAAAACCAAGAAACACTCAGATCAGAAAGGCATTATACATATAAATGGTTTGGATAGAATGACCTTTTTTTTTTTTTTTTTAAAGTGCAAAGTCCAACGTTTCCCTAAAGGGAAGGCCAAAATACAGCCAGAGCTGCCATTTTCTGAAATGTGATCAAACAATTTATAACACAGAATTTATGGAATTGCTATGTATCTGTTTATGGAGAATAAACACCAGCCATGGAAGCACTGAACACAAATTTACATGATTGCTGTTTGAAAAATATGGCCCAAAGAGTGTGTAGAAAAAGGGAAATTCAGGCAGTTAATTTTGCTTGCTCATTTGTCTGCTTAAAAAAAAACAACAACCAAAAAAACATGTACCCCTCATGCTTCCCCCAAAAAAGAAAGAATTAAAAAGAAGACCCTTAATGACCTTAACAGAATAAAGTTCTTCCTTCAGTAATCCAATTTCAGGAAGTGGTCTAAGAACAGTTGCTTTTAGAAGGTCAAGGCAAGTATAATCTCGAATTTACCAAGATTAAGACACTACACATTACAGAAAGAAGAAAAAGCCTAACAAATTAGTCTGCTAATAATTGTTAATCTATTTCAGTGTTCAGGCCTGAAGGCAACTGTGTGCCCCTCCACACATGCACAGAAAAAAAGAAGTCACTTTGAAAGGACTTGTACATGGAAATACCTAACTCTGCACTGAGGAAAGGCTGCTTTGTTTTCTGAGGAGGAGCTGTTTCTCAAGCACTAACAAATCTGTGTGCATGCTCTGCATGCTACATTAACATCAATCTGATGGGCACCTGAGGTCAGCACTGCCACTTGGTCATTTGGACAAAACACTTCAGGATTTTATTATCCCAATTTCGCACTCACAGCCAGTGTGCACAGAAGACTGATCTCACATGACAAAACTGTAAAAAACCTTTACATAATAATGCAATCCTCTACTGGCTAAAAGCACATAGTGGACTGCAGCCCTCTGAATAATGGAAAGAATGGGGAGTCCAAAATGAGAAGCACTCCTCCTCCCAAGACAGTTATGAAGAGCTCTGCCATTGGCTGTACTACAATTACTACCAGCTTCATACTGGATCCTCCAACTTGTTTTTAAATAACAACTTGCACTTGTATGGAATGGATCTAATATCCAAGCTTTTTCTGTTCCTTTGTATTATGATCCTATAAAACATGCAGCTGTAATCCAGATTTTGCTATGGTTAATGGGGCTGACATTTACAAGTGCAATGAAAAGCAGGTCCAGTGAAGCAAGTTATCAAAATTGCTGACTGTATTACAAAAATACCGTGTTAATCCATTTGAGGTATTCCAATACCACAGAACAGCAGTTTCTCAGGCTCTTTCAATAATGAAAAATAAAAAAGGTCTGCCTGAATATAAAGGTGATGGGCTACATATTAATCTATTATTCCATCATTGTGTGTATCCAAGATCCTGTTTCTTATGAACTTAACATTCAGTGTTCAAAAATAACACAAGTGCTCACTTCTAGGCATGCAAAACGTTGCCTGTGAACTGCTTGAGTATAGGCAGCGTGACAAAACAAAAAGTCACTTTGATATATTCAGTATCAAGGCAGTATAAACTTCTACCTTTGGTTTGATCCAAGACAAATACACATTTAGAAAGGACAAGTTAAAAAAACCTCAAATGAGTAAAATATGCATGATTTCCTAAAAATAAAAACATACTGCTGACTTAAAGACAGTTTCTTGATTTTTTTTTTCAACTCGGTGACATTTTAAAGTGCAATATAGGTATCTGTTAGGATAGTGAACTAAAATTTAAGAAAGTTTCTTCCCACTTAAGAGCAAATGTGGAATTTGCAGCATTTCTCTATAAAGATCTGTCTCTAATTGTGAGAGCAGATTACTTGAGAAAACATTATTGTTCTGGTGTTTCCAACAGCATTAGAAGCATCTCACCTTTTTCCTTCATTTCACGCTATTCCCAAATTCTGTTTCATTTTTTCATATACAACATAGCTGATGCTGACAGCTGGAAGTACTTTCATAAAATTAGGGGCTATGCCCCTATAAAGTCCTCGGAGTCCCTCTGTAGCAACAATTCTTTGAAAGAGACCAACCATGTTTAGCTGTGGTGCTCCTTCCACCGAGGCTAGAACAAAGAGATAATGTGTTATACAACAGTTCTAGTAATATTAAAACCTTGAGCAAGTTTCAAACACCTGGATCATGAGTCTACTATCATATGGCCACTGAAAAGAGATCATCTAATCCCAGACATTTGGGAGATCCATGTGTCTAAATCCCACTGGAAAGCATTATCCACCTGTGTTCCTTAGGAAATCTAGGCTCCCATCCTTAACTCTGTGCAGAAACCTATCAAACAAAAATCTCAGCTATGAAACTATCCTTATGAAATGTCCTACAGAGTAAACACTGCTGTCTGCCCTCACAGGACAATGCGAGCCCTGTTGTTTAATCTCTAAAATTTAAAAAACATTCTAAAGTTTAGAAGAGTGCTTCCAGACTGTAACAGGGGCTGTGTCTGGTAGTCTTGTATGGAATGTGGCTCTCAGAATATACAAAGCATCAGCTTGAAATGTTACTTTTTAAATTAAGTATGAAAAAGAACAGTCTTGGGGGTAAGAGGGAGAAGGGACGAACTTTAAGAAGACTTTTCTAAATACATCCTTGGTTTTTCCAAGTGTTTGTTTTTCTTATTCCTATGTCTCTGCTAGAGCTATCCCACCTGACAGAGTTTTAATCTGACCACACAGAGGCATTTTCAGTACAAGAGAACTCACCTTGAGCCTGCATGCGCGTTCTGATCAGAGCGAGAGGGTAACTGGCTAACTGGCCACACGTGCTGGAAACAGTGCCACACCCCAGCAACACAAAAACACCTGGGTTGGCAGAGCTCGATGCATAGTGTTCCAGCCATGTACTCTTTAAGAGCTGCCAAGGTGCAAAATTAAACAGTAAGACAAGAGATCTGCAATCAAAAAGGTAAACAAATACTTCTTTTTTCATAACAAATCCTAAGGGCTCAATCCTGAAAACCACCAATTTCACTGGGCAAGTCCTACATGCTTGAAGTGCACAGGTAAACAACTTCGCACAGAGGAAAGGACTTCAACCGGACTACAACAGTTAGTACCTAGAAGTGAAACCCTTAAAAGATCCAGCAACGAGTGCCCATGCACCTCTATTACTTTGGGGAGGGGAGGAGGAAAACAACTCGGCACCCCACAGGATGGAACAAAAGCTCACACAGCTGTGCACTTCATCCCATGCAGAAACAAGGATGCAAACTGTAGAAAAGAATTTCTATACAGTTTTGAAAATGTTTGTTCAAGAAGTTCTGGTGATTACTAATGCAGTGTCAAAAAAGATTTGTCTACGCTAGAAAAAAAAGTAGTCTGTGCATCCGAGTTTTTTAGCACTCTTTGAAGCAACACATATTATATAAGGTAGGTAAAAGATTTTCAACATTGCTGGCGGGTGAAATAGGTGCCAGTTTCTCTAGAAAGAAAAGACAGCTGTGTTTCAAGCTCCTTAGAAAAGCTGTGTCAGCCAGAAAGAATTCTGGTGACATGCACAGACACACAAGGAATTCAGGCTAATATAATCCACGCATAAACCTAACAACTGGCAAAAAAATGTATAAACTGTCATATTATGAATATCCTTTTAAAGGCACATATTTCCTATAAAACAGGTATGTTCCAGTCTAAATGGGTTAGCTAAGTATGAAAGCCTGTGGTACTGCCAAGGTCTGTATAATCCTCTCTCAGTACATTTCCTGCTTGGTACTCTTGCATGGCAGGGCCCATCTGCCCAGGCACTCCTCCAGAAGGGCAAACAGAACACTGAGGTCTACTGATATTACTGGAAAGCCTCATTTGTTGTTTTTAAATTGAACCAGCTGTAATAGTACAAGAATACAAACATTCTAAAAGATATTTATGCTTTTTGTAAATTAATTAATGACAGCTATATGCATTCAGTGATCTAAACTCACCTCATAAACAGCAAGGTCAATACCAGCATAAGGAATTATACCCAGAATATTAGGAATATAGCCTTTGTAGAAGGCCTTTGGACCTTCTCTTTTTAAAATCTTCTTAGCACAGTCAAACATCCCAGAGTATTGCCCTGTTTTACCCACAGCCAATCTGGTCTTTAAAACCTAATGGGAAAAATAAATAGCAGCCTTAATTACATATCTATTTAATAATCTATTTTAGATACACAGTATATCTCTGCTTATTTGATGCTCTAGAACTGCTTTGAATTTTGATGCTGCAAATCTCCTTTGATTAGTGGTAAGGCATTGTTAGCAGCAGGTTCCTTCAGGTTCTGTTCTTAGTGCAGAACACTACACATTACCGTATACTAGCTTACAAATTCTTAGCCTTTTAAAATTGCATTTTAGCTTTATTTTCTTGATTAAAGCAGGCAATTATTTGATCAACTCAAAGGCAACAGTATGGGCAATATTCAGTAGAAGTATTAGCTAAGGAACAAGTGAGAACACTAACATGCTAGCAGATGACACTTCTGGTCTCAGAACACTAAAGCATATTAAGAAAATAATCTTTCAAAAAGTATGACACTTAGAGAGGTAGTTGAAGAATATAAGGATTTTGTCTCACTACTGAAACCCAGCACCTGATTAATAATGAAGTAAGTCTGTACTGCATCTTAGGACAAAGAAATTAATAAAAGCATCCAAGAGAAATCACAGAGGAAATTTTCCGAGTAACAATTTGGTCTTCTTTAAAGCCTCATAAGACTGCATCTTCCTCAGGAATTTCCTGGCACTTGGCTTTTCTCTCTTACTTAGAAACTTGCTAAAAACACTTCTAGGACAGTACTGTATCTTTGTAAGGAAGACCAAAAGGTGATACTGTAGAACAGTTCCCCGGTCTTCACTGAGCAGGGTAACGCAGACAATCTACATCATGCTCCAGTTATTCCCTAACTTAACCCATCTCTGTACTCAGCTCAGCTTGGATTCAGCCTCTGGAACAGCAAGAATGCTCTTTAAGGAGATCATCATCGCTTCAGCAATGAAAACAGTTCCATTCCTGCTGAAATCCCCACCCTTGAAAATGTTACTTAGCTTTCATTTGCCATTACTACCAAACTTGATGTTGGTATTGGTTTAGTCCCAGACCCAAAATCTATTCCAACATGGATGTGCACAGGAGATAAACCTTCTGGGAAACCAGCAGTAAAGAAAGCACATCCTCTTTCAGTGAAATGGTGTGTAACAGTTACACTGGAGCAGTTACTATATTAACACTGTGTAGTACCACCTACAGGTATGTCCTACAGGGGGAAGAGCAGCCAATCCAGCCAGCCTGAGCTGTAGCTGTTACATCCTTCCCCCACACTGTTCTCCTCATCACCTTCCCATCACAACACAACAGAACTTCTGTTCTGTCCAGACAAAACCATTCCTTGCTTACATATAGCAGGAAAAGGATGTATGCCCAACTTACAAAATGCTTGAATACATACTCAATTATAAATGTTCTTGGGTGATTTTTTCCCCTGAACTAGGTTTTATTTAAATATTGTTTTAAAAAATAATATACAGAAAAATATATGGAAAAATTACAAAAATCAGTTAGAACATAACATATTCTAAAATGCCTAGCACTGGAAGTCTGAAAGGAAGTCCAAAGTAAAAATAAATTAGGATATCAGACTAGAGAGGAATTTTAAAAAATATTTTCAAGAGCAAAATGGGGTTTACTTTGGAAACAAATCAAACATTTGCAGCCTCTAATGGAAGCAGATTCTCTTACCTCCATGGGATAAATAGAAGTTTGTGCTGTTGCTCCAGCCAAAGAACCAGATACAAATCTTTCAACAGTGCCTAACTTTCCATCATCCCTAGTGAGTATCTTCTTATACTGTATAGTTAAAACACAAATAAAACACACATGTTTTTTAGGAGTGACAAGACTTACTACAAAAGGCAAGAGTACAGTACAAAACGTCTTTTCAAGCTCTTCTTAGTTTTTCATGCATTTATGGTTACACTTGCTAACCCAAAAAGATTTTCCAGAACACAATAAACATTCCAGCCTGCATGAATTCCTTAGATTAAATACCTCAGTCACTCACAGCACCATCAGGTGTTCTACAAACAGCCAACTCAAGATACCTACACTAAAACTCCAGAAAACCAAGAGGAAGCAAACTCCCTTGCAGATCCAGTTATCCAATCAAAGAATGAAAGATCACCTAAGCAATTCAACAGAGGCACTTCCAGAGCTGTACATACTGTGATTCCATGAGTAAAGAATAATGTCCCCAAGGTTACCCTATGGCACCAAAATCTGCTGTTCAGTCTTACAACATCCCCAAGTTTGTTTGATATTTTGTTGGTTTTATCTCTTCCTTGTACAGAGATGTGCAGTATGTTCGTTTGGTCTTACTTGAGGCACTAGCAAGCCCCACAGAGGAAAAATAAAGCTCGTTTAAATACATCAGAATGGGAGTTCATTTTCCAAAGGAGGATTAGGCCTTAACATGATGCTTAAAGCTGATTCAGAGGTAAATATAACTCTGAAATCCAGGATGAGGGCATCATACATAGCACTGTGATATTTGACTTTAAATGAATCCCCTGTAAGTTCAGCTAGCATAATGTGTGAAATTTTTGTCTGCTGTCACTTTGAAGCAACAATCTAGGTACTAATGCAGTACTCCACACAGAGCCATGAAGAGTCAGGGGCAGTTTGAAACACGTAACAGATATAATTTATTTGCACTGCTTGTATTACAACAGTAAAATCTGCCTAATAGTAAGTATTCCATTACCAAAATAGACTCTTGTAAGTCTGAAAGTCACTCAAATTACTATGACAAAATCCCCAACTACGACAAGTCCTATATAATACAACAGTGCCAATAATGAACAGTGAGAGTGATTTAGGACCTTATTTAGCATTATTTTCATTCTTGATTTATCATCCTACCTGTTCATAAGCCCAGAACTTAATAGCAGTTTCAGGAGCTATTTTCACAACATTTACACCATTCCCCCTCCAAAGGGATCGGACACCACCTTCTTTCAACATTTGCTTAAAACCGCTGGCTATGTTCATTTTGTTAGACTTTGAACCATGAACCTAAAAAAAACCAAAACCAAAGTCACAGCAGAAAACACGGCTCTGATTAGATTATAGAACGCATCAGTATTAAATAGATTAAATATATCAACTAGCAAAACCATATGCACTATTGAAAAAATCTAATTGTAGTGGCACAAGTACTGTAATATTATGCTTACATTATTTCCCACATATCTACAAAATACCACTTTAATGAACACAAAATATGGAAATTGTCAAAACATAGCCAGACCTCTGCAATTTAAACACTGACCTTGGCCCTCATTTTTTTCCCAACAGATCTGTAAAAACTGAAGTGATACACTGGAAACCAAGAAATTCTTGAACATTGCACCTACCTGCATCATGACTTTAAGGCGATCTAAGGGTGCTGTACCTGTTCGAGAGACAGCACCAGCCACTCCTCCTGCCAACAGCTGCTTCCACCACTGCCCAGTCTTTTTCTCTTCCTCCGTGAACTCATCTGGAACAGTCAAACTGTCTCCTATATCCAATACCTTTAAGAATCCAAAGCAAAGATGTGCAATAACTATCTCATTCCATCACCTCAGTTTTATCCACAGTTCTAATTCCAAATTAATACACTACCTAAGGATGTGCAAATAAAGTGCTAGTTACAAATAAAAGAAAATCTCTAATTTACATTCTATAATTAACTCACTACGCATTGCTATTCAATGAAAAGCAACTTTAAGTGACTTCTACGTAGATATTGAGCAGTAACAGCGCAGACCCACCATTTCAAAGACTGCACCATCATCGTTAAAAATTACGACAAATTTCCTCCTTGCATATGGCCCAAGCAAAGACATTCTGTCATGATCAGCAGTCCTTTAAAGTCAGCACTACAGCTCAAATGCTTATATGTTGCAGCTAACCTTTCACCAGACAGCCTTGTGGGATTAGTCTAGTAATCTCCTAAGGCTGCTAACAAGAGATTTCTCTCACGGTAATTTATTCACACATGTGGGATGTCTCCTTCCCCCACCCTCCCCAATATTTTAAAGCAGAGTTTTTACAGCTGATCACAATATTCTCTTTCCAGTAGCTGCTGTGTATTATCCTACAAAACCAAAAGTTTGCTTTATAGATTTTATCAGTTATACTGAAAGGCCTATTAATTACTTTTCTCAGCTATAAAAGTTTGAAATTTCACTAAGGGGGCCATGTTTGTATTGCCATTGGATTTGATCAAAGAACAACATTAATATAGGCTTTAATGATAAAACTAAGACATACCACTATGAAATCTCACACGTCACCTAAACATAGTCTTTCCTCTTAAATGTAATTTATCCTGATACATGAGTAAAAGTACATTGCAGATAATGCAAATCTGCTTATCACATAAATTAAACATATAAAAAGAACAAGAATATATTAATAACTGATAAGTAGTGACCAGAAAGAGTGTTAACTGATAAATCTTTAAACTACCATTTATTTTACCTGTAGACACTATATCCCTAATTTATGCTGCATTCTCACTCTGTTAGTAGACAGAATACCGTCCTGGTCTTTTGGAACAAAAATTGCAGAATGCAGAGTGTAAATATAGCCACTGGGCAAAAAAGGATAAACACCAGCTATTCTGGAAAGTTAACACAGAACAGATTAATTGGAAAATCCTTTCATCTTTCTTGCATTTGAGGTTTCAAAGTAAGGAGTCATCAGTTGCTCAACTACATGGAAACATCAAAAGATCAATCAAAACTCTCAAAATATAAATTCAATGTTCTAAGATACATTATGCACATCTACCAGGGTTTAAACCTTGTGTGTACCGAGACCTAAATGCAACAAAGGAAGAAAAAGATAAATTTGAGGGTGTTTATAACAGAACGGCTACAGCTACCAAAATAATTCTATGCCAATGTAGCTATCTGCTTGGAAGAGTCTGATAGCAATTATATAAGAAAAACAGAATTGTAAGAGCTGTCTGCCAATGCCAGCCAGGCTGAGAGGTCTCTCATCTGCTCTTATCTGAAAGACCAGCTGTGTTGCTGTGTAGCTGGATTTTGCCTGCTGTGATAACTGGGTCATCAGCTGACTGCAACACTAACATCACAGGAGACTCCCTCAAGTTGTCTCTTGGGGGCAACTAATGACATTCCACAATAAAAAATGAAAAATAGAGATCTTATGTTTAATAATAGTAAGGAGCGTTTTGTTAAAGCAAATGTTTTTTCCACTAAGTAAGCTGGGACCAGGATTATTTGATCTCACAGCAGTGCTTCAAGAGGCTTCTTCAGCAAACAGGGAGCTAACTCCCTTTTGGCAAGCATTCCTGAACTGAGGTTGTGCAGCGTCAAACACTCAAAGCTCTCACATCTCATAAACTGGTTTTTATTATGGAAATGCAGATTAATCCCTGGAGATATAAATGGTCTCACTATATTCAAAGGCATCTAACCTTACTGTAGTTCCTCCAATAATCTACAGGAAAAATATTTAGCAAATAGGATTACTGTTGGTTTACTTACTTTATTATTGTGCTTAAAGATCAGTCACTGAGGTGTCAACAGCTCCATTCAATAAAAACTTAAAAAATTTCTCTGCACACTGGATAGCCTATTGCTATATATTCTATATTCCTGAATTAAATTCTGTGGCACAAAACAACACAACACGCACAGAAAATCACCAGTAATTTTATGATAACTATAATGATACCATATAACTGCAAATAGTAATTGCAACATAAGAAACAATTAAAATGTCTATATAAGTTGTTTCAACAAATCATACTGTAATGTGCAGAGAAAAATATTTAATATTGTGGTTATTATTTTTCTGTAAAATACCTCCAAAAGAGGAAAAAGATCCTGTCCTAAGAATTACTGATAATTATTTGCAAAGTTGAGATGAAGTTCTTCGTTCAGAAGGAATTCATCTGACACAATCCTGCTTGTAAATAGGAGAGCATGAAGTGAAAAGGAAAACCAAACAATACAGATATGCTTAAAATATAACAAGTGTGAAGCTGTTATACTCAATATGACACATTCACACAGCAGAGATGAACTTAAGAGCTGCACTAGGTTAAAAGAGATGAACTTACAGTGGAATGTTTCCAATATCTAATTATTTCTTCAATGTCTGTAGCTGGATTAAACATAAAATGATCTCTCCACTCATTCCAGTCCACTGTCATTGTCCCATCAGCATCAATACTGAAAAGAAATTGAACAAAACTATATAAGGAAATAATAATGGTGGGGTTTGTTCTGGTTTTTTGCTTTTTCTTCCCCCTCCCCCCCTCCTTTTTTTTTTTTTAACTTGGGTCATCACATCAATAACAACTGACTCTAAACTCCATGTAGTGACTTCAAGTGAATCTGCCATGGCCTTTCAATACCATGCTTCTCTTATCCAAGTGCATCTGTCCTACTCCATTTTAAAACATAATACTGTGCTTCTTTCTATCAACACTTACAGAGAAATAAAGTAACATTCTCCTCCCAGAACCAGATGCTCCAATAGTAACTATCAACACCTTTCCAAGTCATAATCCCATTTATCCCCCTCTCTGAAATAGAGAAATATAAAAATGAACAATACAAGGAAGACTAAACTGCTTAAAAAAATAATAATTCCTGACCTTTGCAGGATCTTTTCTGCCTGTTTTTCTGAAATGTTAATACCCAATATCTTGAGGGACTGGACAACTTCTGAGGCTTCAATTTTTCCTTGAAACATTAAAATAAAGATGATACATATTTAAAACATGGATCTTAATAAACTTAGCAACTTGGAGCTCATTGTAACAGCTGAGTAATTACAAAGATTATTTAAAAATCAACTTACCACAGATGATGTGTTTTGATTGTCTACTACAATGACACAGCAAATGGGATGCATATATACAGTTAGTTAAAAACTCATTTATCTTTATTATCTAGGTATAGTCAGAAATTTCCTCACAGTTTCTCCATCTGGGGAACAAGGAGCCCCAGTTCAGTGTACTTGGAGAAAACAGAAAGAATAAAGAAAATAATATTTTTTTTCAATCAATAGCAAACTTTAATTATGATCTTCTTAAGGTAAAGAAGTAAGGATTCCATATCCACAACTTTTTTGTTCCAGTTCAGAAAAATATAATTTACACTACTTTTAATGCACTGTTTCCTCAAACAACATTCAAACAAATAAAATAAATCAAGGCATACCATCATTGTTTTTGTCCAGGCTCTTAAAAGCTAGTTTCATCTTTTTCTCATGTTCTTTAAGATACTGCATAAATTCTTCAAAATCCAGCTGTCCATCCTGGTTAGTATCTCCAGCTTTAAAAATTTTCTATTGAGAGAAAAATTAATATTTTATCATCCAAATTACAGCAGGTGACAAAGCATCATTTTGTTTTCAGAATTTAACACACTCAGTGTTTGCATAGAGAGAAAAAACATTTGGCAGTAAATATATATATTTAAGAAAGCATTGTTATTTACATAACTTTTCTGTGCAGAAATTTTAAGGTTTCTTACCAGCACTGGCAAGTTATACCTACAGGTATCAAAAAATTTGTGGAGGAAGAGGTGGGGGACCGGAGAAAATCTTGAGAGAGAACAAGTTTAAGCCCATGATTTTCCTGTACATGAAATTTGTCAGTAATATTAAACAAGCAGAACCCTGACTATCATCTTAATCAAGTGGCCTATTAGTTATTAATTAGAAAGATAAAAAATACAAACAGCAATTAACTATTTAAATGCTGACCAAAAAATTACAAAGATCTTGCCCCGCTGGCACTTCCAGCCCTCAGTGTTTGAGAACAGGGCTTTCTGCTTTAAACTGCAGCCCTGACTACAATTTTAAATAAACTTGGAACAAATACAAACACACTTCTTTTCTTACATGTGCTTCCTAGGAACTGTTCTGCAGATAGAAACACCTACATGTAAAATTAACTATGCATTGAATGCATGGTATGCAATAGCCAGGACTGCAGGAAACAAGCCTGAAACACAGCCCAGGCAGACACTTCTCCACCAACAAAGGGCTGGAAAACTTCACCATCTCCGTGTGTGAAACGTACTTGTTAGAAAAGGGCAATTACAGCAACCCTGCAAGCAGCAGCCTGTTATTGCTGAGGCTCGTGCTTGAAACAAAGCTCTGCAGGGTGTAGGAGCTTGGGTTTTACACTGAGCAAGGGCAGCTCTGGACACGGAGAGCCAAGGCCACAGCAGGGCCACTGCTGCTGCCACCACCCTGCCATCTCCTCTGGCAGGGGATGCAGGGAGCCTGCAGGGAAACCAGCCCAGAACCCTGCTCTAGAACACAAGATTTAAGAGAAAATTATGTCTTATCCCCTCCTCTGGACACTGGTCCCTGTGGTTTCCCTCAACGTGTTGAAAGGAATGAGCAGGAGGTGTCTTTACAAACAAACTGGGGGCCTGATGGTAGATACCGCCAGATACTGAGAGGTGAAAGAAGCAATGGGGAAAATCACAAATTCCATAGGAATTCCACTAATTGACACAGGCCATTACTCACTCAAGACTGTCCTAAATCTCTGGATTTAGAGCAAAAGAACAGAGACACAAGGGAAAAAAGAAAAAACAGGGGCGAGGGTATCCATTAGAAGGGGGTATGTATTAAGCATTTCGGGAAGTCTCTATCTCTCAAGTACCTCAACCAATGGGGAAAGAGAGAGGGACATGTGGCTGAAAAATGAGGATAAAAAGGGGGCTGTGTCCTCCACAAATTTGAGAGACCGCAGGGGAAATGCCCTATGGCCTCTCCCTTTATTCAAATAAAGTTACAGGATTTCTCTGTCTCCTTTATGGACATAAACCTCTAGTGTTTGTGGATTAATTTTCCTGACAATGTGAAATCTTAGGGGGGCAGCACTCAGTGCCAGACAGACAGGAGACCAACCTGACAGCATGAACTCCTCACTAACTTGCAGTTTCATAGCACTTCAGGTTAAGTGTAAAGCATCTGCCAAAAATTCTTCCACATATCTTCTATTTAGCAGACTGCCTTGCGCAACTGTAGTTTCTGAGTAACTCTCAACAAGATTTGAATGGCTGTTCTAATCTGCAAAATTTGGTTTTCATTTCGTATATTCCTCTGCAATTAGTAGAGATCCTCAAAAGACCAAAGTCCAACAAGTTCTAGGCTACAGAAACTAAACAAAGAAGAAGCAGAAAACTGATGTAGTTGTTGCAGGTGTCTGAAAAAGACTGAAAACATCTAAAATACATTTATGTTGCCTCCTTCATCTTCCTCATCCCTCTACAAAAAGTAATGTACTTTGAAATTAATGGATTTTTCAGTGAAATGGAGCAAAATGATGTGGTATGCCAGAGTGAAATGAGAAAATTATTTACCTCCCATAATACAGCATGTTGTGTACAATAAAAATCAACTCAAGATACCACATACCCAGATAACTGTGATTTGGTATCAGCTTTGAAAAACAGTGTTCTTAGTATAGTCATAAGTCCAGCTTGATTGTAATTTCTATTAATAACCTGTCAACACAGATAGATATACTCATCAATTCAGTTTCATGCCTCTATCAATATGGTTACAGCTGTTCAGAATTTCCCATTACAAAAAAAGTTAGTTTACTTTTATGGATATTTGTGAATACAGTCCTGACCACAACCTTCTAACAAGAAATTAAGAAAGGCTAATAGATTAATCACTCAAAAAAAACCCAAATAAAAAACTAACCAAATGCCACCATTAAAAATTACTCTAGTCTGAGGAGTCCCCTCTCAAGCCATCTTTGACTCCACACATGGCACCTCATGCTGCAGGGTTTGGGGGTCCTGCTGGGCTCCCACACTGTCCTGAGAAGAGGTGACTTTATCTGACATTCAGAATCGCTTTGCTTGAGTTCTACTCGACACAATTTGTTCCTATTCCCTATTGCTATCTGAACTACACAAACCAAAATGCAGAACAAGGAAAGTGGTATTCTGTCTCACAGATACAAAACTCAAACTAAATTATAATTGCAAAACCTCTGCTGAGGATGATATGAGCCAAAGAAAACAGGAATTCCTAGGAAGTTCAGAGAGCTGGTAATTTCTGTGTGTGAAGGGGGACACCTTTCAGTTCATATGCCAAAGAAGTGCACTCCATATTGCAACAATGAGAAAGGGGTAAACACAAACATACTCTGCATTTCCTACTTTTGTTTTGACAGTTATTTTCCACTGAGCCAGTCTCAGCCCCTCTCAGAGAAGCAGAACAGAAATGACAGGGAACAAAAATGTATGCTGCATGTGTTTTTCTCTCAGTACAGAACTAAAAATTCATGCAAACAAAAGCCTCTTGCTGTCTATGAAATGAACTAATTATGTGGGTGTTAAAGTTTCAGATTAAAATCAGTAATTTGCAAGTTTGTGGAACTAACAGGAACACTGAAAGAAGCTTGTCTTCTACTTGGCAGGCAGAAACTTCCTCCTGGGGGGGCGTTCCATACTCCATGGGCATAGCCATAGCAGGAAGACAGCTCCTGGATTCTGTGGGGAGCCTGGCACACTAAGTCCTAGGTACAAACTGCCCCTTCACAGCATCAAATAATAATTCAAGTTGGAAGGAACCTCTGGAGTCCATTGAACTCAACTCCAGACAAAGCATGTCTAATTAGATTTAATTAGATCAGGTTGTGTGGGACCACATTCAATTACATCTTGGACACCTTCAAGGAAGGAGATTCCACAGCCTCCACAAGCCAACCACTCCATCATTCAATCACTCCCCACTTCGTTCAACACTGAATCCAAGTTGGCTGTTCTGCATTTAATATACTACCAGATTTTGGATAATTACAGCCACTTGTCACTCTGCCAGTGCCTGGGTCACCAACTTCTCAGATGGAGGAGAACTGGATGCATTTTAAAATAGGCATGTTTACAATAGAGCAGGAATCAACCAAGGTGCCAACACTTGCTCAGAAGTCCTGGGAAACAATGTCTGGCATGCCTGCCACATAGGGCAGGTTTTATGTGGCAGGCTTTTTCTTGTTACAGCCTTACTGTGGGATCACCTCACCTTTACAAAGGCCCAGACCCCCAAATGTTTATTTTTCAAGGCACACTGTTTCTTTTCTCATTGTCTATTTCCCCAAGCAATAAGGATAATCCACCGCATATAATGAAATGGTGACCACACAAAGAATTGTTAAGTACTGACAGATATAGGAAGAAGTTTAGATGATGACATGAGCTAGCAACGTGTGCTTGCAGCCCAGAAAGCCAATTGTATCCTGGGCAGCAGAAAAAGAAACATGACGAGGAGCTCAAGGGAGTTTCCATCCCTCTCCTCTGCCCTCAAGAGACCACACCTGGAGTACTGGATCCAACTCTGGGGTCCTCAGCACAGGTAAGACAGGATCTGGTGCAGCAGGTCCTGAGGCCACAAAGATGATCAGGGAGCAGGAGCACCTCTCCTGTGAGGTGCCTATGAGGCAAGTTTTTCAGATTGAGGAAGAGAAGACTCCAGGGAGATTTTATTGCAGCCTTTTGGTATTTAAAGGGGCTTATAAAAGAGATGGGGACAAACTTTTTAGCAGGACCTGTGGCAATAGGATAAGGAGTAATGGTTTTAAATGTAATGAGTGTCAATTTAGATTACATATAAGGAAGATGTTTTTTATGACGAGGCTGGTAAAACACTGGCACAGGTTGCCCAGAGGCTGGCAGATGCTCCACCCCTGGAAACATCTGAGGTGAGACTGGGTGGGGTTCTCAGCAACCTGATATATTTGAAGATGTCCCTGCTTATTGCAGGGGAATTGGACTACAAGACCCTTTAAAAGTGACTACCAATCCAAACAATGCTATGATTCTGTAATCTTTTTTTAATGCTACAAGCTTTCACACAAGCAGACTAAAATGCTCCTGTGCTGACCTATTTGGTCATGACACTGTCACCTTTGTCTTTTCTCTTTGTTTTTTTCCTTCATAATTCTACTACTTTTGTTCTTTTTCTGTTGCATATTTTGTTAATAGAGCTGCTTTCAAAGTCCTGCACAACCAGGCAACACCAACAGAAAAGGCCAGAAGTAGACTGAAACACTGAAGGTATTTTTTAAAAAAATTCCCCATTATATAAATCATGTTGCAGTGTTGAATTCCTATTCCGTCAGAAGACCTCTGTATTTGGTGTGGAAATAGAAGTAAGTCAGCAGGTCTGTTGAAAAAAAAAGAATTACAGACAGGCTTTATATACACATCAAAAACTCCCTACCCCTTCTCTGTAAGTGTCCTGATGAATTATTAGATTGCTCTATGCCAAAGTTATGAACTTTAACACATTCATGGCTACAATGTAAAGACAAAGAATACAATACACTAGAAATCTTAATGTTTTTATGTAGACTTCTCTTTTAAATTCACAGTCTAATTTTTACATTATTTAGTATCAATATTTGTGTATTGTGCGTGAGCCTCCACATTCTGTTGACAAAATTGAACTGTGCATGAAAGGTGGGGCTGCTGAGTACAAAGGATTACCTATCTATTCATTAGCTTGTTATTTCAGCTAATTAATACAATGTAAAGAATATTTAAAAGGAAGTGATTCATCAAGAAGTTACTGGCTTCCTATCATGCTATCTACAAGACACAAGCATAAAACAGCACTTGAAGATACATCACTGGTGCAAGTAGCAATTAAGTGTTCTGCAATCTGTAACTAGAGTTCCAAAGGGCACAGATACAAATGCTGCCTACAAAAAACTCCAGCACCACAGTAAAGAACATCATAATGTCTTTAGACATCCACACAGCTCACATCTGCTTTTAAAATCAGAGGTACTATATATAAAACCAATCATGATATTCCTGTTTCCCTTTTATACCCCTTTTTCAATTCTTTCCCTCTGAAATATTTTTTTAGCCATTCACATAGCCCTGCAGTCCACAATTTTAAGTTATTCAACTGTAATATTATTGGATGCCCAACTCAGTCACAGCTGAAGTATACACAACACTTCTCTCTTTAATGGACACATCTGATAATAATCCTTTTCCTATAAGACTACACAAATTTATGCAGACTGTGATAACCCAAAAAACACTAGCAAAGATTAGTAAGGTCAGCCTTGTCAAACTACATCAGTTGGGAGATAAATCCAGCATAAAGGGAAAGGGCCTGAGGATGTGTTCACACAGCATTATAGCCCAGTGAGTCCACCTAACACACGAACTAGACTGACACTTCACCTCCAGAAACCCAACACAACGCTGAGTAAAACAGCAATTTGCACTGCCTCCAAAGGCCTCCTAACTTGTCCAAATTCAGCATTCATATTTAGTCCCTTGCCTCCCAAAGGAGGGACATGTAAACAGTATCTAAGCATGCCCTTTAAACCTGCTACAGACAGAAATTAGGACCCCCACTACAGCACAGCAGACTTGCACCCTTGACAGCAGCAGATGCTGCTATCAGCTGCAGAGCTTCCCCTTCCTGGTCCCTGTCCTAAACTCTCCTCTTCCCTGCAACAGGACAGCACTAGCAGAGATCTTCTGCCTGGGCCATTTCAGCAAACAGAATATCTAGAAAACGAGACAAAAAAGGACAAAATCCAAGTGTGAGTATGCTCTCCCAAAATGCCTCACAGAGGCTGCTCCTTCAGGACCTGGATAAACTCTCTCAACTCATAGCTATGAATTAAATTTCAAGAATCTGAAACAGCATACATGGAAGATGCAAACTATCCCTTGAACTTTCATTCAGCATTCCTTGCAAGTTACAGTGGTATTTTTGACTTTGAGCATACTTGGTAGACTGAGTTTTCCCATTTTCAGGATCGCTCTGCTACAGAGGCATCCTGGCCATAGTCATCTCAAAAGATTTAACAGTTTCCCTTGTTTGTTCACCTGGGACACACTGCTGTCTCAAGACAGCGATTCAGCAAAGCATGTCAACACAGCGGTTAAGAGATGTCTCCGAGGTGAGGCTTCCCATATTTGGGAGTTCTTGGCATTCTTGCACTTTGCAGCAACAGGAGAAGAATTAATCATTCACTGTACCCTGCCACTCTTCAGGGAAAAAACCTATCAAGTTCGTATTAAAAAATAATTCATTTTATCTCCTTGGAGGTTTAAAGTGTTATGAAAACAAACTTAAGATTCATTTTGCTCTTTCATACGGAGACTTGGAGACTACAGCACATATCAGTTAAAAGCTTCTGAATCTGTACATATGGAATGAAATAATGATTTACATGTTTGCTTACAATGGAAGCAAATTAAATTGAATGCATTCCATTTCAAATTTACAAATTGAACACATTACCGAAAATATTTCCGGTATTTCACAATTAAGTCCCCATAACCTGTCATAATCATCACATCTATTATGATCTGAAAAGGGAGGTTTAAAGGAACTAAATGGTTCCAGTTTTCTACAATCACAAGACATGACATCTGTTTTGATAAAAAGTTGAAGATGCCAGACTACTCTAAATCCATAATACCAGGTTTTGGGCAAACTTTTAAGGTGAGAGAAAGCTTCAATTCATATACAGAATGACACAGAGACAGGGAAGTACTGAAGCTTTTAAGTGAATCTGCATATCAGCTATGATAAATTCTAACAGTTGATACAGTGTGATATAAGATGCCCATGTATCTTCCTCAAAGTTGCCAAAGTAATCACTGTTTCTCTTTCTTCTGTTTCTAGCCAAGCTACAACGTGATGGAGGCGTCTGTTAACTTGGTCTACTACCCTTCTAATTTTACCACACAAGGAAATTATCAAAATTAAAATATGTGCAAAAATCTTAATAAAGCAGTGAATAAATATTTAAGGACATATTTAGCTCAGTCAGACTAAGAACTGCTGTGGAAAGTCCAAGCTCTGAAGGCATTATCTAGCTGAAGTTTTTAGAGGCCAGAGAAAAGCACATAGGGAAACAATACACACCTGGCCCCATTCTCACCCATCCTCATGCTGAGACAGCAGTGGAACACAGCACAGGGGCCTGCCTCACTTGACAAAATTCTGAACTTCCTCTGGTTTAAATGCAGAAACATACCTGAAGTGTTCCGAGTATTTTTACACTTGATTGGACTCAAATTTTCAGAAAGAGTCAATTACTCTAAATAGACCATAATCTGATTGTTTGGAATTTTTTCTCATTAGGCCCTGTCTCCACCAGAGTTATCTCTTCACACTGTTTCTTTATCGAAAAAGCTTTAACATAGGCAAAGACTTACGTTGAAATGTTACACAGAGTTAGTCCAAATGAGATCATTAGACTGGTTCCAGAATGTAGTTATTCTGTTCAGTAACATCTTCCTGCTCCTAGCTCCAGAACTCAGTATAAATAGTACCTGAATTTGAACACTTGGCTGTTCCTATCCCAAACTGAAGCTTGAAATATGAGGTTCACCTCCTACGGATTTACTGTAAGGACTGATTGCAGCAGAAGGAAAGGATGAACAAAAATAGTACTTCATCAACCACTCACACCATTTATGGTGCTCCCGCCTACAAGACTCACGGCATTCTGAAGACACAGCATGAGATCATTTGTGATCTGATCCCAGCATCTATTTTATGTCTCTGCTTATCAAAGTCACAGTACAATAGCTATTAATATTGCTTGTAGAGCAACATTTGATAGTTACCACACTGAATTCCTCCTTCATAGATCTTGACACGTTATGTCGGGAATCTTTTGCAAAGCAACCCACTCCTGGCAGGTAATATACTACAATATAAAACAGGAGTCACCCTGGCAGCCTCCAAGCAGCACACATTCCACATTTTCCACTCATTTACTTTTGTCTGTCAGATACTGCCAGAAGGCAGGTCAGGTAGAACACATCAGGAGGTTCTGTCAGGCTGTGCTACGGGGGAAAAAATGATTCTTCCTTCGAGGGAGATGCAACCCACCTCCAAAGCTTGCCACACAGGCCCACAGCTGATGGAAGGTGCGTACCTGTAGTCTGTTACTCAAATGGATAGTACCTTCCTCTCTTTAAAAACATGCATATTTCATCTAGAGAGGAACTGCACTTAAAAGAGCAAAGCAGTACTAGCAGCACAAACACTGATTTATACTGTGGAGATGGTACAAGTTTGGATCCATCAACTGACTTTGCAGCGAAATGCAGGAATACTCACACAGTCCCTTTTCCATGGGTTAGCCAGGAAGCAGCTGTGCAGCTCAGAACAATGGCCAACACTCCCAGGTACCTGGATTTCATCCCATGTTTTGGAAGCCAGACTTGCAAGAGATTTTTGGAAACCTAACACAGACCAGCATCAACACACTGAAACTCGAGACACTCTGATGCACCCAATTAGGCACCAAAGCCAACTCTGCTCTAGGATATCCCAAGCTCTGCCCATGCCATGGTGCCACCATGCTGGCAGGGCTGAGCAGTTCAGCAGATAACATTTTGCTCCACTGTATAATATTTTCATGTCAATTTCTTACTCATTAGTTAATAGTAAATATAAGACTACTTCTGCCTCTCCAAATATGATGATCAATATCTGACTTCATTAATAAAATATCTTTTTCCCAAGCAGTAAGAAAAATTAATTCAACATCACTTTAGAGTTTGAAGTGAGAGAAGGCCACTTTGAGCTGCAAGAAAGCACAGGAAGCAGATTAGCCACATAAAGGCAGGAAAGAAGCAGAAGGCAAGTCTTACTGAGGCTCCAGTATTACAACAAGTCTAGTTATTAACAGGTACACAGCACTAATCTAGTTTCTAGTTCAAACTGTGCCCATATAGTTTAAAACCGTGAGCACACAGAAGTTTCCCAGCACTCCAACAATTCTTCCACCCCTCCCAAATGAGAAGATGACTCATGGCTCATTTTGCATACTCTGTGTGTCTTTAACTAAGGCAGCAGTTCCTGCTCTCTGTTACATCCAGGTTATCTCTAGCTTACTCAGGGGTATCCCTTTCAGTTTATCCTGAAGCAACTGACAACAACCTGACACCTACTCAAATGTGCACTACTAATGAAGATCACTGATTTTGAGAAAGAACTTGGAACTTCAGTTCTAAGTTGCTCAAATCTTCAGCAGCACACCATGGCTTTCAGTTAATTATGTGGCAAGACCACCATTGTTAAACACCAGAAAATTAGCTGGTCACCTGTTTCCTCGTTGTTCAATATAAGTAAAACTCCCAAATTGTTACAGTCAAACTGGTACAACAGGTTTACAACAATGTGTGTATCATGTGTGACTGAAGTTCACAGCTAACATGCTCTGAACACTGACAACTCTCATGGATAACCAAAAAGGCCAACCTGTCCCTCCTTTAATTACCTAAACCTACGAACACAAAACGTGCCTATTGTAAAGATGATTTTGACCAGCAGCAATACTGAAGTGAAAGTGTACTTTCATTTATACACTTGCATAAACATCATTTAACTCAAGAGGCCTGTTGGATACTTTTCTCTTAAGTATGAGAGACAGAGAATTAAATATATCAGAAGGAGGCAAAACAGAGCCCAAATAATGAGAGCAGAAGGAAAAACTGTCACACAATCAGCATAAGGTCACTGAATTATTGACCCAACACATCTTTTAACACTGGAGTTGAAATTTAAGTTCCTTTTCCTGCACCTCTTTCAGAAAGTATGCAACAGCTAGTACAGGCACAGCAGTGGAATACCATGGAACCATTCTTTATGCTGAAACAAGCAGAATTGTTACAGTAGTAGCTACCTCCCCACATCTCACCTGTACGTGCTGAGCCTAAATGAACTTGTGTGCATCTTGTCAGCGCAGACTCACCTTACCACACAAACACTTGTGTCTACAGAAGTGCACATTAAATTATTTTATATGCTGATCCCTGGAGATTACTGAAAATAATTAGGAAAGAGAAGTGTCTCTTCCAGGTAACAGGTCAGATTTGTATGTTAGCATCACACTGGAATGCTTGATGACTTAAGTTTTACTGACTTCTGAGGTCACAACATTGATAACAAGGGACAAAAGAATGTTACAGTCCAACTGATCACTGCAGAAGCCATACCACAAAGAGTTTTAGCACCGTCGGTTTCCTGGTTTGATGGCCACTATTACAAGTATGCATTTTCTAATAAGGGCCTCGGTATCTGACAACAATCCATACCAAGAAGAATCATTTCCATGCCTATGTGTTTAGCTTAAATAACTAGTTCTGAAATTGCAACCTACGGCTATGCAGGTTTACACTACCTGCTGCCCAAAGCAAGCCTCAATTTACTCTAATCTAGATTATGCATGGGTGGAGTGGCGGACAAAAGCTGTAAATTACCATCCAATTACATGTTGGAAGAGGAATGTGTTATCGAGTATCACTCAACAAGGAGTCAAAGGATGTCAAAAGTCCACACATGACGAGTAAACCCATTTGGCAGAGGAACGGCCGACAGCCGTAGGCGCCCGGGACCCTTCGCCTACAGCCCGGGGCGTGCCCGTACAACACGGCCGCTGGCGCCGGAACAGCGGCCCGGGGAAGGAAAGCGGCAGGCCCGAGGCCACCTCTGTCCAGGAGCGGCCCTAAGCCGCCTGATCCAGCCCCGGGCGCGCAGCAGCCCCGGCCGGGCGGGCCGCGCCCCGTCCCTCGGGCTGAGCGGGGCGGCCGGGCCCGCCTCGCCCTC
>VZTR01013755.1:123755-202057 GCA_013400775.1 Chaetops frenatus | reverse complement strand
GTTATAACCTGCTTTACCCAGCAAAAGTTCTCAACTGCAGTTGGGGTTTTTCACAATCAAATTTACCAAGGCCGGAGTGCAAAGATGGATCAAGAACTCATCAACTCAAACAGTGCTATTTTTCATTTTCCATTTCCAAGGGGTAAATCATGTTGGGGAGGTGATATTCAATCATCAGACCATCACTTGGAAAGGGGTTTAGCTCATCCAGAGCATGATAAATTGATTTTTGGGGAGGACAACTTTCTCCGGTGGCTGAGTTTGGAGTATCCTCACAGGGTTTCTCTTCGAGAGACTTTGCACCTGTTTGATGACAAATACAAAGCACCCGTGCTCATCATCTGAATTTATGGCTCTGCAGTGTTGTGCAAAGCACAGTTTGATTGTCCTTTAGTGTTCAATAGAATATTATGTGCTTGATATTAAAAACCTGCCGAAATGTCAGGGCAATTCCTGGTTGTAGAAGAAAGGCAGCCACTTGGAGAAGTAAAAAAAAGCTTTATGTAAACTGCACAATGGAAGAGAAGTTAATATGTCCTCTTGAGAAAGATTTGGCAGCTTATTCTTGAAAATACAGTGAAAAGGAGTAAATCACCTCCCTCAGAAGAGAAATTCATGCAAAAGTTCAGTGTTGGGACCCTCTTTGGCTTTTTGTCCTCCTCCTCTCATCTTCCTCTGCACTCACAGAGAAAAGAAAACAAAGCAGATGAGCTTTGTGGGTGGTTCTGCGTTTCTTTTCAGAAGCTCTCATCTGTAACCTTTCCAGGTCTTTTGTGGAAGTTCCTCCTTAAGTGATGTTCCCTTCTGCAATTCCAGCCTTCAGTCTCCTGTAAACTTTGGTTTGTACAACTGTGTGCATTCACCCAGGCCCTGGAGCCCTGAAGTGTTTGGTAGAGATTAATTAGGGATAGGTTCTTGCAGCTCTCCTGATTTTCACGTCCTCTGAGCCCTGCTCATCCGGACCTTCCTCTTCTCATGCCTTCTAAGAAACGGGTGCTGGAGATTGGGGAAAAGTTTAGCAAGGAAAGGAATAAAAAAAGTTTGTGTGTGAGTGTTTGCATCCATGTTGGGGACAAATTCCTGCTGGGCAGGGTGATGGAGCAGCTTTCCTATGGGGAAGGGCTGGGAGAGCTGGGGGTGCTCACCTGGAGAAGAGAAGGCTCCAGGGAGAGCTCAGAGCCCCTTGCAGGGCCTAAAGGGGCTCCAGGAGAGCTGGAGAGGGACTGGGGACAAGAGATGGAGGGACAGGACACCGAGAATGGCTTCCCAGTGCCAGAGGGCAGGGATGGATGGGATATTGGGAAGGAATTGTTCCCTGGGAGGGTGGGCAGGCCCTGGCACAGGGTGCCCAGAGAAGCTGAGGCTGCCCCTGGATCCCTGGCAGTGCCCAAGGCCAGGCTGGACACTGGGGCTTGGAGCAGCCTGGGACAGTGGGAGGTGTCCCTGCTCATGGCAGAGGGTGGCACTGGGTGGGCTTTGAGGTCCCTTCCAACCCAGGACTGAGTTGGATTGTGTGATTTTGGGATTCAGCTTCTCGGGTGGTGTGAGGAACCATCCAGTGGAGAGATGGAGGAGGCAGGAAGTGTTCCACCCCTGGGCATGAACAGGTGTTTGCCATGTGAAAATATTTCCTAACAGGCCAAACCTGTTTCCCATCCAAACTCCAAACTCCTACACTGATTTTGTTAGCCTGGGCACTAAAGTTTGGCTTTAATTTTTGCACTTTTGCTGTTCTGGGATTACTAAAACTTCCTGGCCTGCTGAGGAAAAGTCTCTTCAGGGCACCTTGTCACATGAAGCCACTGCCTGTGAGCTGAGAAATTGTTTGCAGGCAGATGATCAGATCTGGGTGTTTTGTTTTCTGCATGCCCAGAGACAGCAGTATCTGATTTTTTTTCTCCCCCTTTTCCACAGTCAAGACTGGTGGCAGAGCTCAGAAGCAAATGGGACTTGTCACTCTGTATTCCCTCCATCATCAGAAGCTGATTCCTGCTGCTCTCTCATGTCCCAGACAGTAATAAATCACATTTTCTGAGCCCAGCCAACGTGCTGATTTGCAAACATGAAGTAGCAGCTCATAAAAGAAAGCATTTCCCATTTGTAGGGAGTAGACATGGCATTAACCTGGAGTGGTGCAAATTGCAGCGGCAGAGAGTGAAATGAAGCTTTGCTACTTGAAAGTTCAGTACAGACTTGATGTATGCAAAAGTAATTAAAACTCAATTTGTTGTGTTTTCAGAAGATACTTCAAACACATTTGACAGAGAAATCACGTCCCTTTATATCTCAAGGTGTTTCCAATCTTGTCATTTTCCCATTTGTCAGCTTGGATCTGGAATGAGAGCTCGCACTTCTGAGCAGTTTCTTGCTCAGGCACTGATCACCCAGCAAGCCTCCTAAGGATAAATAATTGTTCCTACCTGGATTTTCCAAGTGGATGCTCCCCAAGGTTGTTTAAAATGGGTCCAAGCTTCCTCACAGCCCTTGGTCTTGTGTTTGAGCAAATCAAAGAGCCCTTGCTATGCTGATTTTCATCCCTGGGGATATCTATTCCCAAAAATGCCGCTTCCCCCTGCACCAGAGTTTATTTTCCAAAGTGTCTTTGTGCTTCAGAAATCCTCAGCTGTGTCCTGTGTGGTAGCACAGGGCAGGCTTTGCTGGGCGTGTTTTACACTCTGCTGTGGGGTCAGCAGTGTTGGGTTTTCCAGAGAAAAGCACAAGTGAAAAGCAGCTCTGGTGAAGATTTGAAGGAGGATTTTTCTGTGCTCACAGCTGGCCTGGCATGACCCTGTCTGAGGCAGGAATGAGATGGTCTTTAAGGGTCCTTCCCACCCAAACCATCCTGGGATTCTCTGATTTACTGTGGTTTGAGCCCTGGTTTCTTGCCTCAGAGCTGCCACCCTGATTCTCAGCCGATGGCTTTTGATTATCTGAACAAACAGCCCCTGGATGAGAAATTCTTCTTTCCTCTCTCTCTCTCAAAATCAAGACTTTATTTTACATATTTGGTTTCTCTTCCTTTCTTCCTGTTTTTTATTCTTTGAATCAAATAACCTCCTAAAGTTCATAGCAGAGGTATTTTTTCCAAATTCCTGATTCCCTAAAGTTGTCCTAACCACTTCCACCATTCCCTCTCTCTGCTATCTGGAGCAAGGTTATGCCTACGTGGCCTCCAGGGAAACTCAGCTCTGTATTTTAGCACAGGCAAGGCAGAACAATTCTGTTCAATCCAACCTGTCTCCCATCCTTTCCCTGTTTCCCTGTGAACTCTGGATTTTTGGAGTTCTGTGGGAGGAAACAGCCCTTGAAAAGCTCTGGGAGAAGCCACCAAGAGTCATTTGTGGGATGAACAGAGAGGCAATTGGGGCAGTAAAGGAGCAGGAGCCTTTAAAGCAGTGAAATCTTTATTACATGGGTGTCATTGTTTTCATGTTGTGGTGGAGCCTGGACCCTCCAGGTGTGTGAGGGTCTCCAAGGAATCCCCACTTTGCTGCTGACACTTTTCTCATATTCCTGCTTCTCTTCTTGATTGTTCTGGATGTTTTATGATACACACTTGGCTTTTTTTAATATAATTTGGGTTGAACCCCTGTTGTTATTTTCCCATCTCTTCCTAGAAGAAAACAGCTCTTAACTGTCCTTCAATTCCCCACAGGATGCTTTGGAGGTCTTAAATCAGAGTTAGGTGCAAAGTGGACTAAATATTGGGTTGAAATAAGGAAATCACAGGCATCCATTTCCCTGGGAGGCTGTGGGATAAAATGGGAAGGGGGGAGCAGCTCCCGAGGACCCTCCCTGCACCTTTCTTTCCCAGTGGAGAAGCTTTTAAATAGAGTTGTTCACTGTGCTGTGAAGGTGGTTGGGGATCTGAGCAGAGCCCCTCTTGGAGGAGAATTATTTTTGTTAAATGGGAAAGGATTTGTTTTCTGAAGAAATCGTTCCCTTGCTGCCTTCAGGGGAGAAAAAGCAGAGTGAAATTCTGAAGTGCCTGTTCTGTCAGGAGCACTTTGCTGTGAGAAACCTGCAAAGTTTTATTAACCAGCTATTCAAAAGCCCTTGTGCCAGGACAAGGAATGAAAGCACCAGAGCCCTGCTGGTCCTGTGTAACTCTGACCTGAGCCCATTGCAGGTGTCAGGTGAAAATAATGATATAAGGGAGATCTTCTGCTGCATTGGAGGGCTCTGCCTGCCTGGCTTCCCCTGCCAGCCCCTTCAGCCTCGTCCCAGCTTTTTATTTAGCAGGAAAACATGGAAAATAGGGCAGAGAGGAGTTGTGCTGTGGGAACATGAGACCTGGAATGGTAAACGTGGACTTGCAGTCACCTGGCACTCAGAGCAGAGTGAGAGAAGGGATTGGCTCTGGTCAAACACCATGGGCTGGAAGGACCAAAGAAATCCTCATCCCCAGGTGTCCCTCAGGTGGATTTACCAATCTCCTTATGTTATTTAACACAGGAAGGGGTTATGAGCATGTTCAACATCACTGAGGGTGCAGTGGCCCTAAAAAGTATTATAGCATTGGAGCATTGGGCTAAAATTGGGTTAAATAATTATTGTGGTGTGGCTTGAAGGAGGGAAAGACTTCCCTGCAGCACCTCTCCTCCTTGCAGGACTTGGAATGAGTGGTTGGGAGAGCGATTTGGGATTTTCCCTGAGAAGTTTTTGTGGGATTTCCATGCAGAGCTGTCGGTGTTTGGCACTGAGCTGAGGGATCTGTTCCCGGCAGACTGATGTGTGGGCATGCACCTGCAGAACATAGTGTCAAATATTATGGGTGTGTAAATTTTAATCAATATTGGTCTTTTATTTCTGTGAGTTACAGCTTCTCTAGGAAGTGGCTGCCTCGGGGTTTTTAAATATATCTGTTCTTCTATCGCTGCCTTTCAAGCACATGATTATCCTGGGTAAAAAGGGAGAGAAAGAGAATGAGTTTGTGCTGTTTTAAGGGATCTCAGCCTCTGGGTTTGGTCTGTTATTTTTGATATGAGACTGCAGTGGCTGCACGGCCCAGTGTCACTTATCAATCACATATCAAATGATTTTTGGTTTAATTGACAGATAAATTAAAACTGACTCCTCAGTTCCCCCGTTTAATTTGTTTATAGTTTCAACTTCTGTTTTTAGTTGAGTATTTTTTGGTTTACATTTTGACATGGAATCATTTAGGTTGGAAAAGCCCTTCAAGATCAAGTACAACATTTAACCAAGCACTGCCAAGGCACCTCCAATCCATGTCCCCAAATGCCACATCCATGTGGCTTTTCAACCCCTCTGGGGACAGTGATTCCACCTCTTCCAGCAGCCCCTTCCAATGCCTGACCACCCTTCCTGTGAAGAAATACTTCCCAAAATCCAATTTCAACCTTCCCTGAGGCAACTTAAGGCTGTTTTCTCTTGTGCTGAAATGCTTCCAAACGATTTTGAAAAGCCAGGAAATGAAAGTGTGAGCTCTGAAAAGCAAGGGAGGAGGTTTGCATCTAGGAAATAAATTTGGATGGCAGGATCTAACAGCTGTTTGGGGCAGGTGAGCAAAATATGTCTTTTCTCTGTGGATTCTAGGGGGGAACATCTCAGTGTTTTAAGGGAGATTATTTTAACTAAGTGTCTTAAAAGAGCTGTGAAAATGAAGCAAATCAGGGTTTTGCTCACAAAAGGCTTCGAGTACCAAAAAAAGGGTCAGTTTGCACTCCTGGAATTGGAGCTGTAATTCCAGGTTAAGAGGTGCTGAGCCAAAATTTGGGATAAACACTGCAGCTCGGCAGGGCAGGCTGTGTCCTTCCACAGAGTGCTTGGGGGAAGGGCAGCTTGCATTGGGGTTTGTTTGATTTTGAGATTGAAACTTGTTATTTATCAAGGTAACAGTGAGGCAAATTAGACAGGTGTGCCCTGAAGGGTATTTGGGCTTTTCAATGTTTTATCCAGGGTAAATATGAAACTCATTCCTTCTCCCTGATCACTTTTTGTTCACATCTGGGCTTCAGAAGGACTGGGGTAAGGGAGTGTGTGTGAGGATAAGCTGCCAGCATCTGCCAAATCTCGGTGGATTTTCTTGAGTTAGACCCTAACTCCTTGAGTTGCTCAAAAAATCAAACTGAGCAAACCACACCTTTCCCAAGGATCCCAGACTTCTCTCTCCTTTTTCCAGGATCTCTTGATGAGTCAGGCAGAGCTTTTGGGAGCTGTCCAGCTGAGGGGGAGAGTGTGGGATCAATGCTCACTCCGGGGTGACACAACCCTGGTTTTGCCTTTAGGCTGAAGGAGATCTGGCATCAGACAAAATATCTGTGAGTCACACAGGAATCAAGGTTGTGCTGGAGTTCTGGAGGTCTCCTCTCCATAACCCTAAGCAGGGATCTATATCACAGTTGGAAAGGTCATGAAAAAGCAGGATGAATGCATGTCTGTGTATATATTTTTCAAGATTTTGGATGGTTTTGGATGATGTTCATCTCCCCTTGGTAGTGGGTCCACCTGTAACAAAATAATAATAATAATAATAATAATAATAATAATAATAATAATAATAATAATAATTATAGTAGTAGTAGTAGTAGCAGTAGTAGTAGTAGTAATAGAATAAAATGCCAAACTAGTTTTCTGTTCTCCCAGAGAGGAGGCACCTGGAAAAATCCATTTCTTTTGCTTTGGCTGCAGAGTTTTCTTGTGTAGGAGGAGATAGTTGGGAGTGCCCAGCCCTGCTCAGGCAGAGCATTTCTTCTGGGATAATTCATTAGGGACTCTCCACTTCTCCTTTCAAGGGGAGTGGTGACAGTTTGGTGACAAGGTGGGCATCGGGCACAGCTTGGATGGGATGATCCTGGAGGGTTTTTTCCAACCTCAGTGGCTCTGGGATCTCCACAGGCTGCCACACTCTGCCTCTCATCTGGCTTTAGTCCCTACCTTTAAAGCCCAGGGGAAGTTTCTTTATCCTTTTTTCAGCTGGTCTCAATTCTCCCAGCCCCTTTCTGCCCCCGGGCTGCTGTTACAGGTCTCGGCAATCACCTCCTTTCTTTCCATTCCCTGCTTTTCAGAACGCTCCTGCAGCCAGGGTGGAAACTGGGATGGAGCTCTGCTCTTATCTCCCGTAATCCTTTCTCTGGAGTGTGCCTTGATTTAAATCCCAGTGGTGTTACTGAAGTCACCGCTTCAGGCTGCAGACGTGGCACACCTCGATTCATGCCTTCAAGCCCAGTTCCAAACTATTTCTTAAAACCCGATGTTAAAAAGCAATTTTTGGATGTCATTTTTTGGTAGCAGGTCCCTGCCAGGGAGGTGGGGCCAGCTTGGTAAATACTTTCCGGTTTTTGAGCATCTGAGCACGAGTTTGTGCTGGTGTCAGACTCTCCTAAATAAACTTTGGCACTGGAAATTCCCCCCGAGAAAGAGGATTTGCAGGGTCCAGTTTGGGGGAGGCTGTCCCAGTCCCATCACGTCGGGACCGCCTCCCCCAGAGGGTTTGAGAGGAGGTGAAATCAATTTGTTCAACTCAGCACCTTTGCTGAAGCCTGAGAAGGGACTTGTAGGGTCGCCAGTTACAGCTGGAGGTCTGACAGTCAGAATTCAGGTCTTGCTTCATTTACCTTCCTCTTGGGTTTTATCCAACAGGGATAAAGCTCCCTGCAGGGTTTTTGGGAAGGGGGATACGGATGAGGCTCTGCAGGGTCATCAGTCTCCAGGCTGACCAGGTGCCCCATGTTCAGTTCCTCTTCATTTGCACAGCTCTAAAAGATTGAACTTTAAACTCCTGCTGCAGGTGCCAGCTGAAAACAAAATCAGTCTGGGAAATTCTGTCAGAATTTATTTGGCTTTTCTCAGGGAGACATCTGAGAAAAAACACAATTTTCTCCATATTTGAAGCACTCTCACGGCAATTTGCAGTGGGAGAACAACTTGAAATTTGGCAAAATATGCATTATTTAATTTTTTCCTCGCTGATACTGTGGTTATTCTGTCAGAACATTTCTGATTTGGAGTAAGGGAGAAACCTGTCAGGGCTTACAGTTCCCACGTGCACAGGGGCTTGTCACTGTGTTGAAGGGTAACTTGTGCTTCATCTGAGGTACCATTTTTGAAACATAGTCAGCCTTGTTCAGGAAAATCTGCAGATCCAGAGTGATACTTCCTAAAGAAAACCTTCTGCAAACAATCATTCCTCAGTTTTCAGAGCAGAGCTTGAATAGCATCCAACAAATCAAGTTGCGAGTCCAAGTGTGAAACAGGCACAGATGAAATCAAATATTGAATAGTCATTCATGAATCCTGCACTGAATTGAGGGAATCCTTCTCCCACCCCTCCTGGCATTTTTGGAGTTGTGAGATGAAATTTCTATCCTAGGAATGCACAAGTTCATGCTGAACTCTGCTTTTTTATATTCCTCTTTTTTCACTAGAAGCATTTGTGTTTTTCAACCTGGCATGGGCATGGGATGAATAATTAGTGCCTTTATGAGAGAAACAACCTTTTTTTTCCTCCCTAAGGCTCCAGGACTTGGAGAGGGCCCAGTAATGTGAGTAATACTAAAATCCATTGCTCTTATCCATGTTTCAAAGGCATTGCTGGGCTAGACAACTGAAAATAAGGAATTAGGCCTTCCAGGTGTGTCCTGGGTATGGGGAAATACAAGGTAGGAATGTCCCTGGCTCATTCCTGCTGTTAAAGGCATTACTGGACAACAGAAGAAACTTTCTTATTGTATAGAAATCCACTTGGGATTCTCAGATACTCTCTTGGATATTCTTGTATCTTTAAAATTCAGATTTGCTTGGATTTGGGAGTCATGGAAGACTTTGGCTTGAAGCAGCAAGTGCCCTTTTCCCCCGTGCTGGGAGGAAAAAGGGAGAGCTGATAATGCATGGCAAAAATTTAGTCTGTTATATAAATTACACACAGGCTGACAGGTTCCTCAGGTCAACTGAATCTGTTTTCTTCTGTACCTGGAAAGAGAAAACGACCATTTAATTACTGAGGGGAAAAAATGATCCTCCTGATTGAGAGAGTCACATGAGTGCAATTTGCTTTATCCTTCCATTCATTTGAGGGACACGGATGCACTTCAGCCAGAGATGTTATTTCAGGTTTAATTGGGTGGACTCAGAGTGACAAAACTCCCAATGTCCCCATCAAAACAAAACCTCTGTGCTTTGCTGGTGGTGTTGTAGGGGACAAAAATTGATCCTGCTTTGTTCTTAGGTGCTTCAATCATCTGTATTTTTCCTCTTCTGTGGTTAAAATGATCCGTGTTTAACTTGTTATCCTGGGAGGTCAATCAGGAATTTACCAGAGCACAGGCCCTGGCACAGGTTCCCCATCCCTGGAAGTGTCCAAGGCCATGTTTTGGAGCACCCTGGGATAGTGGGAGGTGTCCCTGCCCATGGCAGGGGTGGCACAGGATGAGCTGAAAGGTCCCATCCAAACAGTTCTGATTTTCCATGTGCAGATGATTTTCCAGGAACTACTTCCATGATTCCTGAAATCAGGACGGAGATGCACCAGGAGTACTTCAGTGTCAGCCCATTTTAAGAAGGGCCATGAGAAAAAAAAAACAAACGAAACCCTAAATCCTGCTTGTAGTTTTAATATTGTGAATATTGCCCATTCTGAGGCGTAACAGCCACGGCGGAGAAGATTGGCAGCGGCTGGGGCACAACCCCGCGAGTAATTCCATGAACGGCCGCCTTGGACCATTATCAGTTCGTGCTTCCAAACAAACACCAGGGTTAGCTCCTCTTCACCCGGCCGCCTCTGAAGTCAAGCAGCCACTTAGCAATGCGAACTTTAATTGCTCCACGGTTAAATTTGCAGCTACAATGTAATTAGCACGCGGGGTTTAATTTGGGAAAGCGAGGCTTTGGCTGAGAGGCCCAAGGCTCAGGGATGCGCGCAGGGGACCAAGGCAGCGGCGGAAGCTGTTCCCTCTTGGATTTCATGGAATATCTCCAAGGATCATTGAAGTCCAACTCCTAGGACTAGTTTTTCATAAGAAAAACCTTAATTTCATAAAGATCTAGTGCATCTCCCTGAGATCTTGCAAAGTGAGGTGAGGCTCTGGCACAGGTCACCCAGAGCAGCGGTGGCTGCCCCATGCCTGGTGGTGTCCAAGGAGAAGGAACCAAAGAACTGGGACTTCTGGGTGTCTGCAGAACCCAAAATACTTTGAGTTCTGCGTGGTTGAAGGCATTTTTGAAGGTATTTCTATTGGGAGCAGGCTGGTGGCTTGTGGAGGCATTGATCTCTTTTATTGACCCTTAAATCTGGTCACCTCCTTATGTTCATCCTGGGAAGGGAATGGCTGGAGCCCTTGGAACTGGGGAATTGAAGACACTGAGATTTTTATTTTATGCTCTATTTGAAACACCACATGCATTGCCCATCCTTATGGAATAGTTTCGTACAGCTGACAGAAAAGGGCATTGTTTGTATGCCAGCTAAAGCTCCCCAAAATCAGCTCAGGCTGGAAATTAAATAGAATGTTGAATTCAGTAATGCTCAATATTTAGACTGAAATGCAGCATTTTCTGATTCTCCTGCCCAGAGAGAAGCATCTCTTGCATTATTTAGTGTTTGTCTGATGGAGATGCCAAGGCAAGCTGCAGATGTATCTCCATTAATTGATCAATATTGTGTTGTATTTAATTTGGTTCCTTTATCTGGTTGATCCAGCAGAACAATTTGTTTGCTCTGTGGAAAACTGCACTGCGTAGGCTGCCAGGTAGGAAAAGAAAATGGGAAAAATCCTACAGCAGTCCTTTGACCTTTTAGTTCCATGAGAGGTGAATTTTGCTCACGATCTGGACATCTTATGGTGAGGTGTTTAATATTTCAGATTCCTTAGTTACACAGCAGGAGAATGAGAGGCTTTCTCCAGGACAATAAATTGTAATTAAGGAGCACATTAATTACTAAACCACAGAACACTGTTTTATCTAGTCTTGCCAATACCTGCAGTATCTTGCTGGGAAATCTCCTCGATACTTTTAAAACAAATATTTTAATTTCATCCCCAATATGTTGCTCCCCAACACTTGGGAATAATCTGTGCATTACTGCTCAGAATTGTCCATCTTTCTTTGGAACCCATGAGCCCAAAGTGAGGTAAAGTCATTCCCTTTACAGGTTTCTTTTGTAGAGCTTTATCTAGAAGAGCATTTTGCAGAAAAGCTGATGAAATCAGTTCTATTATTAGACAAAAAATTACATTCTTCAAAATAATTTAGGAATCTCTGAAGTGTGTGAGGCCCTACTAAAGGTTGATATTGCTCATTCTTGAGATAAACACCTATTTTTGTGCCCCTTATTTGATTGGTACTTAATATGAAGAAATGAATCAAACATTTATAAAAATAATAATAAAAATTAACTTGTAATGAAGCTATTTGAATCCCCCTCAACTCTGCTTCTGTATTACAGAAAAAGCTGCTGCCATTTTACACAGCCCAGGTAACATTTAGGTCATCATATTTACCAAACAGCCCCTTTCAGCTTGATAAATAATCATCTTTTCCAACCTCAATGAGTCTGTGTTTCAGGTCTCTGATTGTATTCCATGATTCCTTAGGCTGTTTCCCAGTTTGGGGTGTGAGGGGAGGCTTTTTAGTGGCACTAAGATTCCAAACCTTCACTCTTTTTTCCCCACTCTATTTTTTTTTTTTTTTTTTTTTTTTTTTGGGTGGGAATCACCCCGTGCCCCCCTCACCTCTGTCCCCTCTTCCTTCCCTTCTCCCAGCTCTTGTTTTTCAAATCTTACTTTTCAAACCCCTCAAGATTTAAAAGATTGGTCACTTCCAACCTCCCAGGTTGGTCCTGAGCTCCTTTCTTTCCATCCAACCTTGGATTTTAACCCCTCCTCACACATCCCTTCCTGGCATGGTGCAGGTAAGCTGATAAAGCAGATTTCCCCTCATGAAATGAGATCTTCAGAAAGGCAAGGGGTGGAGAGATGGGAGTTAAATAATAGCCACGGGTCAGAGTAATTTTCTTTTTGATAATAGTTCTTTTATTCATGGATGAGTGTTCTCAGGGATTAGTTTCTCAGGGAAAATGAGCAAAATTACACTGCAGTTTCCATGTGTGGTGTTAAAGACCTAAATCTTTTCCTTTTGGAACACAAAAAACCGGGGGAAATTCCACCAGAAAGTGTAATAGGTGAAAGAAAGTTCACACTGAGTTTAGTGTACTGTAAGTATGTCCTGACTGAACAGATGCTCCTCTAAAAAACCCTCAAGCGTTGCAAGTTTCTGTATGGAACAGTTGGTTTTAACCTTTTGCTGAGTTTATGTGCTCTCCATAATACATTTAATTCCTTTTGCAGTTGTAAGGCTCTGGTATTTTTTTTTCCCACAGTACAGAATCCCAGGATGGTTTGGGTTGGAAGGGACCTTAAAGTTCATCCCATTCCACCCCCTGCCCCTTGTGGGCAGGGACACCTCCCACTGTCCCAGGCTGCTGCAATCCCCATCCAACCTGGCCTGTAATCAAAGAAAGTTCGAAAGTTAAATCTGAAAAACATTAATCTTCCTTTTAAAATGTCTGAAATATGTAGTTGCCTTTTCAAAATGGTCTTTTTTCTCTTCTTTTTCTGACAGATGGGAAGGTTGAAGTGACAAAAGAAGGAGTGAAGCTCTGCACCATGGGACCTGGCAAAGTTTTTGGGGAGTTAGCCATCCTCTACAACTGCACCCGCACAGCTACTGTCAAAAGTAAGAGCATTTTAGATGTTTTCTAATCTCTTCACTTGGAAGTTGCAGCCTCTTTTAGATGTTTCACTTTCTCAGTGAATTCAACTCTTTAGGGCATGGATTTTGGATATGGAATTCAGCCACTGTGTGTGTGAAGAAGCTGCAGAGGAAATGCTTCAACTCACAATGATCCTGCCCCATGCAGGGGAACCTGAAGCTTATACCACAGTTTTCCTCACAATTCCTGCTGAATCTCACAGTAATCATTTCTTTATTGCTTAAAAGAACCTTTCTGATCTGTGTAAGTCTTCAAGGGAAGCTCAGTGAGCCAAGCTTAGTTTTTGTTCAGGACAAGTCATTGCTTTCCCACAAAACTGACTAAAATAAATCAGGAAAAAAAAAAAAATCTGGATGGCATTTGACCCCCTTCTCTAAACTCCTCAGCACTTTTCCTGTAATCTGTTTTCTTTTATGAATGTTCTGGACCAAGGCTTGGCTTGCACAAGTAAGCAGAGGAAATAAACCACATCCCCATGTTCAGCTTAAAGAGGTTTTTGTTTAAATTCAGATGCAGAGTTGAGATCTGGATTATAGGATATCACAGTCCTCCTTGGTCTTGAGGACAAGAGTTGATGGTGATGTCTGAAGCAGAGAGATGATAAATAGTTGTGTGGTTTTATTGTGCTGTGGGGGAGGAGGTACAGATGCCACAGAATAATCCAAACAAGTGGTACAAACTTGAAAAATACAAAGCAGTGGTATTCTTGTACCAGAATAATGAGCTGTGCGAGTACCTGCTCAGGAGAAAACCTTTTCCAAACACCTAATTGTGCTTCAAAAAGAGAGAAAGGAAAAGAACAAATGGGCAGGAATGAGAAAGCAGGAATAGATAAGTGGATAATTTTCTGCAGGACGTGCTGTTCTCCGTAGGGCTGAAGGATGTGACTGATGTTCTCTCTTTCCACCTGTGCAGACCTGGCCTTTTCACAAGTGCTGGGTACCTCAGGCCATGGTGAAAAATTCAGAGCAGCAGCAAGTTTGTGTGATAAATCTGTGATAAATCTGGGGAGGGCTGGAGAGAGCAGAGAAAAAGGTCAAATCCTAGAAAAGGCAGTGAGAGGAGGGCTGTTGTTTATTCTCCCTTAGGAATGCAGAGCTAAAAGGATCCTCTACTCGTGGGAGTGGAATTCCACAGAACCACTCAGCTCCTGTGGCCGTTCTCACCTGGTTGTGCAAGGGGCTCCCACTGGGAATTGTACACAGCAGGTTTTCCTGTCAGTTTTCCTCTTGCTGCCTTTTCCACGCCCTCAGGCTCCCCTCCTGAGCAAACCTCCAGACTGGCACTCAGTTGTCCCCAGTCCCTTTGTCCTGGCTAAACCGGGGACAGGAGTAAGGTCACTACTCAGGGAGTCCTTGCTCAAGGAAGAGGAGTGTGTGTCCATTGTTCCTCTGGTCCTTTCCCAGCAGCATTGTGTAGTTAGAGTTCTGCAGGGCTTTAATCTCCTTCCCAGGGCCAGCGAGGGACTTGGAGGAGTTTTCTCTCTCTTGTTAGTGCACAAATCAGTTCAGTTGGGGTTGTAACGAGCTCGGGGAAGTGCTGCAGTTCTGGAGGTGGCCACATCCCCTCAGGGCATGGTATTGACTGAGCTGATCCTACACAGCTTCAAAGACCTGCTTGTTCCTTGGGGAAACGAGCAATAAATGAGGTAAATCCCTAGAAAAGTGAGTGGTGGTAAATAGTCCATGAAGCCTGGGGATAAGCTGGATCATTCCAAGGTTTATTCCAGGAGAAATTAAATTGGTGACTGTAGTGAGAACAGACACTGGTGGTGAAGAAGTGTCAGGGAGCATCATCCAGGTCCCGTTTGGAGAAACACTCAGGGCTTCCCAGTTTTCAGGAGAGAGCTTTCCATCAACTCCAGAGCATCAGGAGTGTGTTTTGATGTGCCTGCCTGTTGTTCATTACGAGGACATTAAGTGCTGCTTTCTGAGGGATGAAGTTGCAGCACAGGCTGAGTGAAGGATGGATTTATGGGGGTGTGGAGCTCAGCGTTGCAGCTGGGCCATAATGAGGTGTCAGCTGAGTTGACAGCTCCTGCTGGAACTGGGTTTTATGTGTACCCTGGCTTTGGTTTGTAAATAATAAAGATTTTAGTGTCATTACTCACTGATAGTCTGCACGGGCCCTTCAGCTCATGCTCACTCTGCAGGAGCAAACTTCACATATAAATCACTGGAGGAAGGGCTTTGTCTTTGGAATAGAATTTAGGAGACGTTAAAATTTAATGATTCTGATCTGCCTCCTGTCTCATAACGACCTCTTTAATAAGGCAATTCAGGCCTTTGGAAAGCCTGCCCCAGGAGCACTGTTATCATATTTTCCCCCTATTGTTTCAGTCTTAAATAAAAGCAGGATGGGATTTGAGTTCAAGCAGGGCCTGGGAAGAACCCAAACCCTTGGATGTTGAGGAGCACTGGGGAAGGCAGGGACACAGCTCCTGACTCCTGGCCTTCTTTTAAGATAAATGTACGATTTCTGACATCTGATCTTTGTTTGGTTATTCTGCAGCGTTTGCTTTACATTTCCAAATATTACAGAAGGAATAATACTGGGGGGTTTTTGAGTTTTTTGGTTTGCTTTTTCTTCTTCTGGTAGAAACCGGTCAGTCTGCTCCAAGAATGGAATTGTCAAGGCTTTCTGATTCCTTGATGTTCACAGATCACTTTCCAGTGCTCACTCAGTGAAATCCCAATCAGCAGCTAATTTCTCCCTCTCTCTGATTATCCAGAGTTCTCAAGTACTTGCATGCAAACCTGGATGCTGCTTGCAATTCAAAGTGGAGCCACAGACTTTCCTCCCTGATTCCAACAAATAATGAAGTTCAGAATGAGGAAAACACCACCTAAAATGATGTCTCTGATCCTCTGTTTTTAGACACGGGTGGAAAAAAGAGCTATGAGAGGCCAGCAAAAGAACCCAAAAGAGACAGAAATCCCCCCAGCTGAATTGAGTTTGTGTTTGAAACATCGTGGTTCTTCATTTTGATAACAGAAAAGATGTGGGAGGAAGTGAAATTAATCTGCTGTTAGTATTGTGCAGAAGTGCTCATTCCTCTTAAAGAATACTGTGTGGAGCAGATTTTTGCAGGTGATTTAGGGCAGATTTTGTGGAAGGAGCAGACATCCTCTAAGGATGTTCTGCTTATTTTAGAAGTGGTCTTAACACCTGAAATGGATTCTCTTGGGGGCAAAATTCGAATAAAACCATCCCCTAGCAACACCTCCGGGCGAGGCTGACGATTTCAGGGGAGTTACACTCCACACCAGCCCATGCTTTCAGGAGAGCTGTTAGCAAAAAAAAAAAAAAAAAAGCAAGCAGAGGCTGAAGTTATTAAACTCTAAATTATGTAAATCCTTTTGCTGGCCCTCAAAAGGCAGCACAAGAGTCCCTCAAGCTGCTGTGCTTGCCAGCTGCACTAATTGTACAAAACCCAGCGCGGCGCAGCGGGATTAAGGAGAGGGCTCAGCCCTTCCTTGCCAAGCCTGGATGAGTTTGAATTTTGCACTGCTGTTTTTGTTTTAGTGGAGTCCTGTGCACTGCTCACCACAGCCCCAGGAATGACAGAACTTTACGAGGAGTTTGGTAACATTTGGGATAATTTGTGAGGAAAAATAAGGCAGCAGTGAGGTGCCAGTTAAAAGAGTGGAGACTCGTTAAAAGCCTTGCAGAAGGATGTTCTCCTCTAACAATTCCAGGAGCCAGGGTAAAGTTTGTTCAGCTGTCCTTAAAACACACATTGGAAGGAAGTTGACTTTAGATACTCAACTGGTTTAACTAAAATCTCTCTGATATTACTTGGAGATAAGAAATGCAGGATGGCCCAGCCAGTCTGGTGTGCCTGGTGGGAGATAAATGGAATATAAATGAATATATCCTGGGAGAAAGTGATTTAAACTCACCCTTCCACTGCCTGTATTTTTCTGTGACCTTTACAGGTTTTGCAAGTAATGTGACAAAATGGGATTGGATTATTCCTCCAAGGGGATGATAATGAGAAAATGATGTTGAGGACAAGGTACGAGATGTAGCAGGAGTTTTTTACCCCTCTTCTTGTCCAGGAGCAGCCTCAGGATGGCATCTCTGCGGCTCTGGAGACCCAGGCACAGGGATGGGCGGTCCTGATGGAAATTTTAACTGAGGGACACACTAATCCAAGAGAGATGGGGAAAACAGAGTGAAAAATTAATTTACCACCTGGGATCATGGTGTACCTGAAACATCCCCAGGCATGTTGGAATAAGCCCAGAGAAGCTGTGGCTGCCCCTGGATCCCTGGCAGTGCCCAAGGCCAGGTTGGACACTGGGGCTTGGAGCAGCCTGGGACAGTGGGAGGTGTCCCTGCCCATGGCAGGGGGGTGGAACTGGATGGGCTTTAAGGCTCCCTCCCAACCCAACCCAACCCAGTCTGGGATTCCAGGATTCACGAGTTTCCCAGGCTTTGCTTCCTATTCCCTCTTCTAAAACCTTAAAGGAGGTGCTGAAGGAAGAGGTGTGGGGCAGCCACAGCTTCTCTGGGCACCCTGTGCCAGGGCCTGCCCACCCTCCCAGGGAACAATTCCTGCCCAAAATCCCATCCATCCCTGCCCTCTGGCACTGGGAAGCCATTCCCTGTGTCCTGTCCCTCCATCCCTTGTCCCCAGTCCCTCTCCAGCTCTCCTGGAGCCCCTTTAGACCCTGCAAGGGGCTCTGAGCTCTCCCTGGAGCCTTCTCTTCTCCAGGTGAGCACCTGGAGGTTCTGCTATCATGGGCAGCTTTAGGACTGGGTGTTTATTTGGAGGAAAAACTTTCTGTGTGCTCAATCCATGTTTAAAAACTCTCTAGACCTGTCTGGCAGAGCAGATAAAGCATCAATAAATAACAAAGTCCTGTTTGTTGTGTCTGATAGAGAAGGAGGGTGATCACCATGCAGGGGGAATGAAGTGCTTCCATGTTTCTGGAATACTTGTGGAAATGATTTTGTTGATATTTTTCACGTTGATTTAATTGCAGAGTGGAATGAGCTGAGATCCCATCACTTAAACACGGTCATAAGGAGATGATGACTTTCTCTCTGCAACCCTTGAAAAATTAGTTAATATTAACAGCAGATGTCAGATAATTAGTTCATAAGAGCTCCCATTTAATCCCTTTTTATAGATGTCACTGAAAATGTTGCTGATGTTTGAAATATGGCCAGAGCAGCTGTGAGAAATGAGGTGACTGAACTTTGCTGTCAACAGTAAAGCTTTGCTTTGGGCAGAATTTGATAAACAAGGGGATGCAATGGAATATTTGTCATAAATATTAATTTATGGGCTCAGTGACATGTGATCTTTTCCCAGATTAAAATGCAACAGACAGCACAGGGGCTGGATTTGCCCCACATTATATGAAATTCCTCATTCTAGATTATTTCCTGGTACTAATTGGGGAACAAAAAGCCACTTGGTACCAAGACAGACCCAGAACTGATGAATTTGTGTTTCAGAACCAAAGCAACCACTGCCTCCTGTTCTCTAAAGCCACTTTTAGAAGCTCCTGGTTGACATGCAATCACCCCAAGCTGCCTTTCCTGCTGTCCATAAAAGCAGAGTTTGTAAAGATTATTCTGCCTATTGTAACCCAAGGTTTCTTTCTGAGAGACACTGGGTTAATTTAAACATTTGATTGATTGTATTGGAGGAGCTGTGCTTCCCTGTATCTCAAGTCCATCACTTCCAATAAACTTCCATTAAGGGAATCACAGAACAATCTCCCTAAAATAAGCTCAGATGTGGTGCTATCCAGTAAAAGTTAGTGCAATTTTTACTGCTTTCAGCCAGGGTGTAGCAGCACCACCTCCACTGGCTGATCCCTTTGGATCATGAGGATCCTGCTGCCTCTGCTCCTGAGGCAGCAATGGGCTCCAGGTCTCTCCATCCCACAGGGAACAGGAGGATCTTTTCCACTGTTAAGCCTATTACAGGTTTCACTGATCATTAGTTTTAATTATTATCCCCCCACATCTTTCGTAATATTGTGGGGTTATTGTGAGGAAAAATGTGTGTGAACACCAACACTAAAATTATTATTTTAAATTCTCCACAAGCATAATGTCAAGGAAGGTTTCCTTGTTTTCCAGGCCTTTTCAGCTGTGGTGAGGCTCAGAGAAAAAGGCAGAGCAGCTCTGGGATTGGGCAGGATCAATGGAAATCATCTTCCCCTTGTGTCTNAACACTAAAATTATTATTTTAAATTCTCCACAAGCATAATGTCAAGGAAGGTTTCCTTGTTTTCCAGGCCTTTTCAGCTGTGGTGAGGCTCAGAAAAAGGCAGAGCAGCTCTGGGATTGGGCAGGATCAATGGAAATCATCTTCCCCTTGTGTCTGGACATCCCTGGAGGAGAGGAGACAAAATCAGGGGAAACCAGAGAATCCCAGAATGGTTGGGTTGGAAGGGATTTTAAAACTCATCCCATTCCACCCCCAGCCATGGGCAGGGACATTTCCATCATCGCAGGCTGCTTCAATCTCCATCCAGCCTGGCCTTGGACACTTCCAGGGGGATGGAAGCTGGTAGCACGTGTGGGGTTACCCAGGAGGGGATGGGGAGCAGTTTTTGTGGGCACTCAGGAGGGCCAGTGGAGTTTGCTGTGGCTGACAAAGCTGCTGGAAGCTGCTGCTGGCAGTGGGTGGCCCGCTCTGGATGTGGCTCTGGGTTTTGGGGATGGCTATTTTCAGAGTGTGAGGTGTGGGTGGAGCAGATGGATGTGCCATGTGCTGCATTCCACAGTGCTGGGGGTTATATTTAATGTATGGATAACAAAACAGAGGCAAACAAGTCTCTCCTAATACCCTGCTGACTTTGGTAGTAGGGCTTTTTTCCTGCTTTTCCCCATCTGTCATTGCTGATTTACCTTGAGGAATCTCAGGTGCCTTCAAGCAGGCTTGGTGTCCTCTTTGTACATCACCCTGCTTCTTTTGGGGCTGGCACCACAATACAATTTCTCTCAGTCTTTACAGAATATTCAGCTGAACCTGCAGCAAGCAAATTGTTTGCCACCTCCTATTTGGGGAACAATCCCCTCAAAATTGAGTTCTTGGAATCAGCACAAAGAACAGGGAAAAAGAGCAGCTTTTTCTTCTTCCATTCAAGCTCTCCTAAATTCCCAGCTGGAACACAGTAGTGGGGAAAGAGCTTCTGAAATGGAGAGTGCCAGGAGGAAAGCTTTTGCATTCCCTGCAGCACACAAAGGGCAGAAGGTGTCTCTGGAGAAGGTGCATAGAACAAAATTTTAATCCATGGTTATTTCTCCTGGGATCTTGGGATCAGCCCAGTCTGGTACCAGGCTGGATTCTCTGCATCCTCTGAGTGCCTGGGCACAAAGCTGGAGCTGCCCTGGGGTTTGGAGCTGCTGGATATGAAGAGTGGGTGCTGTTCTGTCATTGTGGGGCTTCCTCACAGAATCATGGAATGGTTTGGGTTGGAAGGGACCTTTAAAACACCATCCAGTGCCACCCCCTGCCATGGGCAGGGACAGCTCCCACTGTCCCAGGCTGCTCCAAGCCCCAGTGTCCAACCTGGCCTTGGGCACTGCCAGGGCTCCAGGGGCAGCCACAGCTTCTCTGGGCACCCTGTGCCAGGGCCTGCCCACCCTCCCAGGGAACAATTCCTGCCCAATATTACATTTAAACTTCTGTTTCAGCTTGAAGCCATTCCCTGTGTCCTGTCCCTCCATCCCTTGTCCCCAGTCCCTCTCCAGCTCTTCTGGAGCCCCTTTAGGCCCTGCAAGGGGCTCTGAGCTCTCCCTGGAGCCTTCTTTTCTCCAGGTGAGCACCCCCAGCTCTCCCAGCCTTTCTTCCAGAGCAGAGGGGCTCCAGCCCCTCTCCATGGCCATCCCCATCTCCATGGCCTCCCCTGGACTTGCTCCAGCAGCTCCAGGTCCTTTTTTTTGTTGGTGACCCCCAAGCTGGAGGCAGCTCTGCAGGTGGGGTCTCACCTGAGTGGGGCAGAGGGGGAAAACAGCAGAGCAAAGGGCTGGGCTGCTCCTCCAGCCAGGAAGCTGAGCCTAAACCAAACACAGAACCACTGTGGAGGCTCCTGCCTGTCCAAGCTGAGCTCCTCTGATCTCCCTGCTGATGTGTTCTGTGGGAGTGAAAGCCCCTGGAAGGTTTTTAAGGGCACAAAGGTGACTTTGCACACAAGGGGTTCACCCTGTGTGTGCTGCCAGGGGTGAAACTCCAGCCTGAGGGAACAAGGAGCAGCCTTGCAGTTGTGGATGTTCTGCAGACAATTCCTGTGTTGATAAGAGGAAATCTCTTCATTAATGCACATTCAGCATTCCACCCTTATTGCTGGTACTCTCACCATGCTTTGATTGCCTCGGCTTTGATAGTGGGGCTGTTCTGTGGCTCGATTTCAGGGATGTTGTTTGAAGTGGGATTTTTTTACCCAGCTCAGGCATTGTGGGGAGATGTTTCAAGTGAGGAGAAGGCTGTGGAGGGCAGCTCGAACCTTCCTCTGCCACAGCTCTGTAGTACTGCTCTGATATGTCAGTTTAAAATAATGATTAGTGCTACATATCAGTTATGCTTCCTTAAAGAAGCAGAATTCTGGAGAGGAGCTGAAAATCCCAGTGTATTTTTGGGGATTGTGTGGTGTCTCAGCAGGCTCTCCGGCCTTTTCAGCTGCAAATGCTCTGGGACAAAGCAGCTGACATCTCCTCCATGGTATCGACCTAGTGACCTTAAATCCATTTGTGGATTGTGGCAGTGATGCAGTAATAATCAAATTGATGGAATAATAATAATTCCAATAATAACAACAATTCCAACCTTGGAATCATTGAGGCTGGAAAAGACCTTCAGGATCATCGAGTCCCAGCTGTGCCCAGTGCCCACCTTGTCCCCAGCCCAGAGCACTGAGTGCCACCTCCAGCCCTTCCTTGGACACCTCCAGCCATGGGGACTCCAAAGCTCCCTGGGCAGCCCCTGCCAAGGCCTGAGCAGCCTTTCCATGGAGAAATTCCTGCTGCTGTCCAAGCTGAGCCTCCCCTGGCCCAGCTTGAGGCCCTTTCCCCTTGTCCTGTCCCTGTTCCCTGGCAGCAGAGCCCGACCCGCCCTGGCTGCCCCCTCCTGGCAGGGACTTGTGCAGAGCCACAAGGTCCCCCCTGAGCCTCCTTTTCTCCAGCCTGAGCCCCTTTCCCAGCTCCCTAAGACTGGCAGTATTTGCTCAAGTTTGGGATGCTGCAGAGAGCTGTAGTTTACTTGCATTTATCTGCTCCGAAGTTCCCTGGCAAAGATGGATTTCATATTATCTAAGTGCCAGCGTTAAAAGCATTTGGATACCAGATAAATTGACAAAACTGCAGATAGGCTTTTTAATTAAAAAAAGGCACCAAACAAGTTCTCTGTATTGCACGTTTAAAAAACTCATTATATTTCATGAATTGCATCTTCTCTGGGAATGGACTTGGAATGGGAGCGCTTTTATTTATCTTTAGGCTGCAATAAAACCCATCCAGACAACAGAAATGTTGACAACTGCATTCACTCCTCTGAAGTTATTTGCAGAACCCTTTACTCCAGAATATCAAAGTCAGTAGTGTTTGAAATGGGTTTGGTGAAGCTCTGCCCTTTGCAGCCTCTGCCTGATGCGCAGCTGGAGGAAATGAGATTTAAATAGTGTCTCTTTTTTAATTAACTACAGGAATGATGAGCTTGACAAGAAGCTCAGCTATGTTTTGTTAGTTCTTTGTTTTTTCAGGGCAGTCCATGGCCTCTGTACACAGGAGAAAGTGCAGGTGCCACCCTAAAGCTCTTTTCTCTTTTCCACTGACATGTCCTGGACACCCTTCATAGGTTTTTTTAATGGGAATTGAGGTGAACTCCAGACATTTGCATTGAGCTCCAGATATCTGAAGCAATCTGACAGCACTGGGAACTAAGTGCAGCGATCTGAACAAGACAAAATCCTCTGAAGAAGTAGAATTGTCTTTATTTCTTGTGTTTGTTTCTCAGCTCTGAGGTTACTCTGCCTTATCCATAGTGGAGGGCAGGAGCAGAGGCTGATTAAATTCACATAACACACCCAACTCAGAGCCTGTCTTTTGAACTTGGATTTTCTTCACGGGCAAGGCAAATGGAAGGATGTTTTTGTGGCAAAGTGTCAGTGTTGAAGAAAGCAGCATTTGGGAACTGTGATTGTCCCTCTGGGCTGGCCCTGCTGAGGGACCTCCAGGGCTGTGTCCAGTTCTGGGCCCCTCTGGCCAGAGAGCCCTGGAGGGGCTGGAGCGTGTCCAGGGCAGGGAACGGAGCTGGGGAAGGGGCTGGAGCCCCAGGAGAGGCTGAGGGAGCTGGGAAAGGGGCTCAGCCTGGAGAAAAGGAGGCTCAGGGGGGACCTTGTGGCTCTGCACAAGTCCCTGCCAGGAGGGGGCAGCCAGGGCGGGTCGGGCTCTGCTGCCAGGGAACAGGGACAGGACAAGGGGAAAGGGCCTCAAGCTGGGCCAGGGGAGGCTCAGCTTGGACAGCAGCAGGAATTTCTCCATGGAAAGGCTGCTCAGGCCTTGGCAGGGGCTGCCCAGGGAGCTTTGGAGTCCCCATGGCTGGAGGTGTCCAAGGAAGGGCTGGAGGTGGCACTCAGTGCTCTGGGCTGGGGACAAGGTGGGCATTGGGCACAGCTGGGACTCCATGGGCTGGGAGGGATTTTCCAGCCTCAGTGACCCTGGGATTCTGTGATTTGAGGGTAGGTTATTCCTGGCATGCCAGACCATCGAGCTGTGGTGCTTTAAACACCGTCTGACATGGAGTCACTTGGAGGAAAAACCTCTTTTCTTTCATTTCCTTCCACCCCCGCTGGGTGAGCATGAGGAGGGCACTGTGAAACCAGGGGCTCTTGCAGGAGGAATCTGAGCAGCACCAAAGAGGTCAGGCAGAGTAAACATCTTTCTGATGAGTGTTGGGAGAGGATCACACTCATACCAGAAAAACTTACACAATCCAGGGAGCAAGGAGCAAATGGCAGTGAGTTCTTCAAGGGCTCGTGCTGGGAGCTCCGTAGGATGCCCAGAGCTTCGTGGCTGGGCTCATCCTCAGAGGGGTTTGGAAGGAGGTGGGAGGAGCAGCACTCATGGATGGGGAGCTGAGGAGGGGCACAGGAGCTGCCTGGAGTGGGATGAACTGGCTGAGTGGGTGTGAAAATGCCACATGGTGGGTTTGTCCATGTCACCAGCCCCATTTCGGAGTACACCCGACAGCCCACAGCAGAGACACTGCTGGGATGTGCCTCTCCCACCCTCCTGGCCCACCCCCTCCTTGGGAAGGCACATTCTCCACTCTTCAGCATCTGATTAGATCCTGTGTCCCCTATTTGAGGAGTCTCTCGAACCTCCTCAGAGTCCTTTTTGTTCTTTGAACTTCTTCAGCCTCTGCTTTTGTGATCCTTCATCATTTCCGAGCGCTGCTGCCATTCTTCCATGGCGAGAGATCCCAAACACAGATTTCTTGTTGTCAGATACTCTCTGCTAAAACAGCACACTTGGCTTTGTTCTTTGGGGAAATGGGGGGAATTTAGGAGAATTTAGCTGATTTAGGGAAGGAGATGACACTTCTCCAACCTTCCTCTGGGAGAGGGGCTGCCAGGGGCAGCCATGGCTTTGTCCAGCAGGTCTTGGCACCCTGAAGGTGCCGTGAACCAGAGGAAGAAGTTTTCCTTTATGTCCAATGTCAAACCCTGAACCTGCATCTCCTGAGCCTTGTCCCGAGCTGGGAGGGAAGTTTGGCAGTGGCAGCTCTGTGAGTGCCCTCCTGGGAGGTGTGGGGGGGCCAGGGGTCCCAGCCTTGCTCCTGCTGTTCCCGAGGAGATGCAGCAATGTCCCTCTCCCGTTATTCCAGGACACACCCCTGTGTCCAGGCACAAGGAACTGCTTTGGGAAGGAGCCTGGGTTAAACACTAACCCTCCATACATGCTAACCCCTCCCCTTGGGGTGATTTTCGGCCTCAGAGGGCACTTTTCCCTACAGCTGGATAAACACCTGGTGGCAGGAGGGAAGGGAGTGCATGGGAATGGGAAATGTGGGAGAGGGGGAGAGCTGCTGCAGGTGGTGGTGACAAAACAGGGAAAAGTGCTTAAAATCCTCTTTATTCTGCGTTGTGGGGTTTGGGGAAGGTTGAACAGCTTTAAAGTGCTCTGTGCTTCAGACTTGGATCTGTTTGGACATGACCTGCTTTGGGTGGGGACATCAGGGGCCCTGCAGGGCTCATCCCCATTGTCCCACCTTTCCCAGGGGGTGGCATTTCCTTTTACTGGAGGGAAAAATACAGCTGGAGTGAAGCTCACAGTTTCAGATTAAACTGAGGTTTCTGTTTTGTCCTGGAAGCTTGGTTTTGGATAAGTCCTCCTCCCCTTTAGCACAGGTGTCTGGAAAACTGGGGTAATTGGAATTTACACGCCTGAGATTGGAAACTTCCTGGGAAGGGGATGGTTTATCCCATACAATCAGCACTCTATGGGGTTTCTAGGCTGTAAATGCAAGTAAAAATCACCTGTGTGCCATTGGTGATGACAGCTTTGTGATTGAACAAAAAAAATCTGTGTCTGCTCCATCCCTGGAAGTGTCCAAGGCCAGGTTGGACGGCCTTGGAGTCTTAAAGGGAGTTTTTAAAAATCCATTTTCAAAATGAAGGACTTTGAATCTTCAGAGAGCCAAATACTTCAGCGTTGGTTGGGATTCTTTTATTTGGCTGCACAAATATTTGCTTGCTTCAGATGAATTGTAAAAGCTTTATGGTGTTTGCTTAATCGCTGGTGCGTTTTTAATTGTTGCTTGACAAACAGTGTAATATCTAAAAAGACTCAGTTAATTCCCCAGCTTTATGGAGCACTGGGAAAGGAGATAATCTTGTTTTGGCTGTTGCTACTGTAGAGTTTTTTGAGGTTTAAAAGAAATCCTCCTTCCAAGTCGAGGAAGATGATGATGGTTGTATTTAACAGCTAATATTCAACTCCTGCTTCATTACTGAAATAATCCCCCTCAATTATGGGCAAATAAAATGCTTCATCACTCCGTCAGCTACTGCAAGAAAATGAGAGGCTCCCAGGCTTTGCTGTGCCCCCATTTCCTCCTGGTTATTAACAAAAGCATGGCAAGACATCAGCAATGATGTATTTTTCCCTAATTAACCCTGTGCAAACATATTTGGTGCCAGGATTGCCCTGAATATTTGTGTGGAATGAGCTTGCAGGCAGGTCTGGGATGGGACACACTACACAGGATGATCATACCCTGCTGAGCTGCTTCTCCCACATCCTGGTGATCCAGAGCTCCAGGAGCAGCTGGAAAGGCAACCTGTCCTTTTGAAGCACAGCATTTTGGCAGGGGAAAAGCAGGGATGTGCTGCACTGTCTCCAGTGGGAATGGGAATATATTACATGTCTCTTCCATATAAAAAATAGCTGTAAACCCAGGCATGGAATCAAGCAGGCTCATTAGCACAGTGCCCCTTGGGGTTGCTTTAACGTGTGTTTTAATGAATTTGTCATTAGTGCCTGGAAAAGAGTGGTTCCATTCTTGCTGGGTTAGTGGTGGGTGCTCCTGAACCCTGCACTCCTGGGGTCTCTTCCCAAATAAATTGCTTTATCTGTAGCACATTGATGTGTTTATCACAGAGGTGCTCTGGTGCCAATCCATCACCCAGTAAAACCCCAGACTTCAATGGGGTTTGTGATGTCTGTGCCTTTTTTGTTTTTCATTTCAATGAAATCCTAGATTGGTTTGGGATGGAAGGGACATTAAAGTCCATCTCATCCCCACCCCCTGCCATGGGCAGGGACAGCTCCCACTGTCCCAGGCTGCTCCAAATCCCAAAGTCCAGCCTGGCCTTGGGCACTGCCAGGGCTCCAGGGGCAGCCACAGCTTCTCTGGGCACCCTGTGCCAGGGCCTGCCCACCCTGCCAGGGAACAATTCCTTCCCAATATCCCATCTGAATCCTGCCCCTTTTAATTCAGAACCCCTCCCCTTGTCCCATCACTATCTTACCATGGAAAGAGCCCCTCTCCCTCTTTTTTATAGGCCTCCTTTTGCGACTGGAAGGTGCTTTAAGGTCTCCCTGGAGCCTGCCCTTCTCTGTGCTGGGAGGATGGAGAGGTGGCAGAGATCCACTGGAAAGGTGCACATGTAAATTCCTCTGGGGAAGGTTTACAGCTGAGATCAGCCAGGAAGACTGAGCAGGCTGTGCATTTTTCTGGAGGATGGTAAATTTGGAGGAATCAATTTTCCAACTTAGTTTGCAAATTAAGTCTTCTTTTCTGAGAACAAAACTAATGTTATGAAAGCATCTTTAGAAACAGCCTGTAATTGCTTTAATCTGATAAAGGCAAAGCATTCCCAGCTTTCTCCTCTAATATCAGCATCAGAGCTGAACCTGGGAAAGGAATGATTCCTCCTGGAAAGAAACACTTATTTCCATATTCCTTCTCTCTTTTTTTAATGTTCTATCGTAGCTAATGAGCTGCTGTGGGTTTGTGTGGGCTATGAACATTCTGAATTCATTTTTTGTCTGCTCTCAGCCCTCACTTTAGGGCTGGGACAATGTTAATGTCTTTTAATCACTGCTGTAATTCCTGCTGCAGTGGGGTGTTACAGCTCTCAGGTGTGCTGGGAAGAGAAAGCTGAAGCACAGTTGTGTGAATTCCTCCAAACTCAAATGTTCCAGGCTGTTGGAGATGTGCACATATAATCCTCCACAAATAAAAATGTCCTTGTTGAGCTAATTCTTGAGTCCCCAGTGCTTTGATCCCGGGACAGGAACAGGTGTTGGTGGCTTTGGGAGATTGTGTTTGTGTTCCAGCCTGGGAATGGAGTGAGGCTCTCCCGTTGGAAGCACTTTGGAGCTGCATCTCCAGGAACACAGAATCTTGATAAAACATTAATTATTCTCTGCAGGCTGCTGAGGTTTGAGGCTGTCGTCGTATCCATATGAGTGTCATGGAATCCCAGAGTGGTTTGGGTCCAAAGGGACCCTTAAAGCCCATCCAATCCCACCCCCTGCCATGGGCAGGGACACCTCCCACTGTCCCAGGCTGCTCCAAGCCCCAGTGTCCAACCTGGCCTTGGGCACTGCCAGGGATCCAGGGGCAGCCACAGCTTCTCTGGGCACCCTGTGCCAGGGCCTGCCCACCCTCTCAGGGAACAATTCCTTCCCAATATCCCATCCATCCCTGCCCTCTGGCACTGGGAAGCCATTCCCTGTGTCCTGTCCCTCCATCCCTTGTCCCCAGTCCCTCTCCAGCTCTCCTGGAGCCCCTTTAGACCCTGGAAGGGGCTCTGAGCTCTCCCTGGAGCCTTCTCTTTTCCAGGCTGAGCACCCCCAGCTCTCCCAGCCTTTCCTCCCAGCAGAGCTGCTCCATCCCTCTGCTCATCCTGGTGCCTCCTCTGGGCTCTCTCCAGCAGCTCCAGGTGCCTCCTGTGCTGGGGACAGCTGTGTGGCCCAGGGCTGTTGGTCATGAGGGACCAGCAGGACAGACATTCCCTGCTGGCAAGGCCAACAGGAGTGATTTGTGGTTGGGATCTCTGTCTCCACAAGGTTTGCTTAATGAAAGAGGGGAAAATATTCCTAATCCCAGAGGTTGTGCTGTGGGTTTAAGAGTTGAGGGTTGTGCTGGTCCTGTTATACCCTAAACTCACTTCAGCTACCTGATGCCATTTTGAGATTCCAGCATCTCTTACATTCCACAGTCCATTGGAAACACCCCAGAAATCCTGGGGGCTCCAGCTGGGGCTGAAAGTCACAGTCACTCAACTCCACATTTGATAATTTGGATTTGGAATTTCAGGCTGTAAAGGTTAATGACATTAAAAGTCAGCCTCTGACAGCCCTCCTGAGGAGAGTGGCCTGTCTGAGAGACCTTTTGTGGATGAATTTTTTTGTAATGCGAAGTTATTTTGCAGCTTCTCTAACTTATTTTTCCCAAATATTTGTCAAGTTGCATGTAATGTTTCTGGAATAGGGGAGGCATTAACCTTTATTAACCAGTGCAGAGACTGAAACTCGTAAAGACTGGTGGGATAATCAAGGCAACATCTCAGGGTGACTTCACTGCTCCTCAAACTCCATTAGTTTTTATGACAGTGATGAATTTCAGTGCAGTAATAATTAGTTTTTCTCACTGTATGGAAAAACATTCTATGAATCACTGCTGTAAATTCACTCTTTCTGAGTCCGAAGACATCCAAACTCACCAATGATCCTGCAGATACTTCCAGGTCCAAAAAGATTCACGTGTATTGGAATGGCAAAGATTCCACAAGCTGGGACAAACAGCACAGCTGGATGGACAAACTCCCCCTGTCAGGACACCAGTGAGGGAATTCAGAATGGCTTGGGATAGGCTGGGCTTTCCCTCTTGCATTTATACCCTGCTGGAGTTAATCCTGGCCACTTATTAAATGTTCAGGCCTTGAATAACGAAGGAGTGATTTCCAGGTGAGGCTGTGGGAATTGATCCACTGGGAAAGGCTTGTTCAGCTTCCCTCTGCTCTCTTTGGGAACTCTTCTGATCAGCATTAAAAGCTGATTGCCACGTCTGTGCAATTCACCCCCTCAGAGCTATGGACAGCTCATGGAATCATGGAATATCCTGAGCTGGAAGGACCCACGGGATCATCCAGTCCAGCTCCTGGCCCTGCACAGACACCCCAACAACCCCACCCTGGGCATCCCAACTCTCCTTGGCACCTTCTGGGTTTGCATCCAGTTCGGAGCAGCATCTTTTCCTCCCGTTGTTTTCCCCTGCAGTGTCCAAGCCCGTGTGAGGTGTGTGCTGGAAACAGGAGGGATGGGTGTTGGAAACAGAAGGATTCCAAGACCTGTGGAGAGGTCCTGTGTGTGGGCAGGCAGCAGGGGAGCCTCGGAGCTGCCACAGGTTTGAGCACACACCAACAAGGGCTTTTGCCTGTCTGGAATAAGCCTGTAAAACTCTGAGTGAGGTGATGCAATGCAATTCCAGGTTGTATTTGTCAGAGGAAAGGATTCCTTGCTGATAAAATCCTATGGAGAGTTTATCTTGGCAGATGGGAGAGGATGGTCCCATTTTAAAAGCTTGTGCATTGATGTTGTGGGGACATTATTTTAGGTTTTGTGCTGGGAGAGTTGGGATTGTTCAGTCTGAGGAGGAGAAGCTCTGGGGCTGCCCTTGGATCCCTAGAACTGTGCAAGGCCAGGTTGGATGGGGCTTGGAGCAGTCTGGGACAGTGGAAGGTATCCCTTGGCATGGGGTGGCACTGGATGGGCTTTAAGGTCCCTTCCCACTCCAGCTTTTCCCTGATCCAATAATTTATATATAACATAAACCCATACCTTTTTGCCTGTGCAGCTCTGTTTTTTAAAAACAATTTTCCAGCCTGAATTGCTTTCCCTAAACTCTCCACAAAGCCTCTGTATATAAAGTGGATGTTAAAATGGGCTGAAAATTGTGTGGTCACAAAGGCAATGCTCTCAATTCCCATGCAAATGGTTCGTTTTGTTCTTTAAACTGTTATTTACACACAGCGGTCTGAGGATGTTTTATGTGCAATGGCATTTCAACAAGTCCTGGGAAGGAACTGGAATCCAAGAGGCTTCAGTAAAATTGTGTGGTGCAGGTTTCACAGTAGATTTGGTTAAAGCCATTTTTCCCCATTTCGTTTGTCACTAATCGCTGCTTTCACTAATTACTTTTTTTGTCTTGAACAACTGCTTGGAACAGCTCCACAAAAGCCAATTTGTTGTGTTCATCATGCAAAATATGCCACGACCAATTACACTGCATGAGCCCACATATTTAAAATACAATAAATCATCAGAACACAGACCAGAATTTATTTCTCTGAGTACACATGGAAATCAATCCACCACGATTTTTCTAAGGTGGTTTAATGGCTGTGCCAGCTTCCTGTGTCATAGCAGCCTTTCCTGGTAAGGGGGGATGGATTCAAACTGAAGGAGAATGGGTTTAAATTGGATTTTGGGAATGAATTGTTGCCTGGGAGGGTGGGGAGGCCCTGGCACAGGGTGCCCAGAGAAGCTGTGGCTGCCCCTGGATCCCTGGCAGTGCCCAAGGCCAGGCTGGACACTGGGGCTTGGAGCAGTCTGGGACAGTGGGAGGTGTCCCTGCCCATGGCAGGGGGTGGCACTGGATGGGCTTTAAGGTCTCTTCCCACCCAAACCATTCTGGGATTCTGGGATTCTAAATCTGCTCATGCCTCATATTTGTAGCAATGGGAATGATGTCCTGTGAGACAACAGGAAAATGAAGATGTGAGAGGCAAAAAAAGGAACAGAGAGAGCTCTGTGAATGAATCTGTTAATGAGAGATGGATTTTCCCTGTGCTCTGTGTCAAGGTTGCAAACCTGCCCCTCGCTGTACCAGAGCCTCTCTGTGCACGTGTGCAGATCTGTGCTTGCCTTCATGGTTTAGTTCCTTACCTTTGCATTCAGCATCTTTCCAAATGATTCCAGTGATTCATTTTGGGATGACAAACTCTGTATTTTTAGCCATTTCATCCCAGCTGCTGGGATAACTGTTGGGAGCAGAAGAGGCTGCAGCCAGTGATGCACAAAGGGGAGGAGCCCAGCCTGGCTGCCAGACTCCCCAGTGAGGGTTTTATGCTGTTAGCAGATAAATTGCAAAATGATTCCAATGAGACTGAACTGACTGGGGAGCTCCTGATACTGAGACAAACATAATTCTGGACTGTGGGGGAGCCTGCCTACTTTTATTTCTCCCTTTTACACTTGGTTTTAGCAGATCCTTTATTTGCCAGGGCATCTGGAGGTCTGCAGCTGATTTGGCACGTGGTGGAAAGCCCAGTTGGTTTAGCCAGTGGGTCATTTAGTTGTTATCAGTGTATTTAGTTTTATCTGCCCTACTGCTGGTGATTTGTGCACGGGAAGAAGGAAGGAGTGGAAACTGGGCCACCCAGACCTGGAGTCACAGAAAAGCTCCTTCCCAAGAGCTTTCAGGAGAAAGCAGGTCAGGAGGAAGCTATTTGTGAAGGAGACCTAAATATGAGCCTTTTTCATACATTTAGGACAAGAGGCTCAAGTCCTGAAGAGAACCGTGGCTCTGAATCCCCTTTGGAGATCAGCATTTCCCCAGGGAATTCCTGCATGTGGGCTCCGAGGGTCCCTGGTGCACTTAGTGGGATGTGTGGAAATGATGGGAATGAGCCACAGATCAGCCTCTGCAGTGAGGTGTTACAAACAGCAAAATTACCATAAAGAAAAGGTGGGATGGAGCAGAATTCCTTCTTCACTGGATGTTGTCCTCATGCCCCAGTGGAATGTCCCAGCTTTTGCTCCCTGTCCACCCATGGGCTCCTCTGTGGCTTTGTCCTTGTGTTTGAGTGCAGCACGTTCAGCTCCATCTGCCACGAGGGACACCAGAGGGATGGAGCAGCTCTGCTGGGAGGAAAGGCTGGGAGAGCTGGGATTGCTCAGCCTGGAGAGGAGAAGCTTTGGGGGTGACCAAATTGTGGCTTTTCAGGGCCTGAAGGAGCCACAGGAAACATGGAGAGAGACTCTCTCCAAGGGCCTGGAGTGCCAGGACACAGGGAATGGCTTCCCAGTGCCAGAGGGCAGGGATGGATGGGATATTGGTCAGGAATTGTTCCCTGGGAGGGTGGGCAGGCCCTGGCACAGGGTGCCCAGAGAAGCTGTGGCTGCCCCTGGAGCCCTGGCAGTGCCCAAGGCCAGGTTGGACACTGGGGCTTGGAGCAGCCTGGGACAGTGGGAGGTGTCCCTGCCCATGGCAGGGGTGGCACTGGATGGGCTTTGAGGCCCCTTCCAGCCCAAACCATGCTGGGATTCCATGACATTTCCTTGGCCACAGCCAGTGGGGAGTGGCCGGGTGTCCCACTGGGCTCTGGTGATGATGTGACCTGGATGTGGCCCTGGGGACCAGGACAGAAGATCCACTCTGGAGCACACCTGATTTGCATTGAGAATCAGCCACTTCCTCATAGAACCCACTGATGCTGTTGATCCCTGGTGATCCCTGGTGATCCACAGTGATACATGGTGATCTGTGGTCATCCACAGTGATCCCTGGTGATCCATGGGGATACACAGTGATCTGTGGTGATCTGCGCCGATCCCTGGTGATCCACAGTGATCCACGGTGATCTGCGGTGATCCGTGCTGATCCCTGGTGATCCGTGCTGATCCCTGGTGATCCACAGTGATACATGGTGATCTGTGGTCATCCACAGTGATCCCTGGTGATCCCTGGTGATCCACAGTGGTCTGGGGTGATCCATGCCGATCCATGCCGATCCCTGGTGATCCACAGTGTTCCACAGTGATCCACAGTGACATGCGGTGATCCGTGGTGATCCCTGGTGATCTGTGGTGATCCCTGGTGATCCACAGTGATACGTGGTGATCTGTGGCCACCCACAGTGATCCACGGTGATCCCTGGTGATCCCTGGCAACCCATGGTGATCCACAGAGATACCTGGTGATCCCTGGTGATCCCTGGTGATCCCTAGTGATCCAAGCTGTGGTGGTCTTTGGAAGCCCTGATCTTGGTGTGCAGCCCAGGAATGAGGTTTTGGGGACACGGAGCAGCAGATCCAGGATCTCCCCTGTTGAGAAAGCTCTGTCCACCTTCCCATGGTCACGTCAGTTCTGGGAATTAAATTTCTGTGGGGAAAATTAGCAAAATTTCCATTCCTGTTCAGTACATCTCCAGTGGCCTTGGTTCACCTGATTTCTTTTCTTTTTTTTGCCTCTGCTCTTTTAATGCTGTTCATTAAGTAGTTCATTAGTTGCACTGATCCCTTAGTTAATCTGTTATAAAAAAAAATAATTGAATTTAACTTCCCAGCACAACCCACCTTTAGATGGATAAAATTCCATAGTAATGACTTGGTTTGCTGCTATTAATTTTAAGAATTCCTATAATTAGACTGAGACTATTCTTCCATTGACATGAGATCTGGAATACTGCTCATCCCAGGGAAATATTTTTCAAATAGTGCAAATAAATGTGGTGGTAGAAAACAGAATGGTGTTGATATAGGAGGGATTTTGCTTGGTTTAAAGGCAGCTTGGGAAGATAAAGCATTTATGGAATATTTTGGATGTTCCATCCCTGTATTGCTGAGAAATAGGGTTGTGTTTAGAGCTTTTGCAGTAAATATAAATCTTTATAAGGAGGAGAAAAGTCCACCTAAACCATTGCTTCCAGCAGTAAAAGGCTTTGGGAATGTAACAGCCTTTGGTGGGGACTTTATATTTCTCGAAGTATTTCCACTGCAGGCAGGTAACAACAGATGAGGGGCTTCCAATGAGTAAATGTGTTGACGAATGAGTGATGGACTATTAATTAATGAGCAGCTTTAACCCTGTGTTAGTCCCTAAGGGGTGACCTGGATTATTTGGGGGAGAAGGCAGGAGGGAAGCAAGTCAGGATCCTGCAGCCTGGATTTTGGGGAGCTCTGTGGAATTGTTTCACTATGAACAACTGTTAAAGTCCCTCACAAGCTGAATATTTGCAAATAATTCCAGCTTTCCCAGCAGCTGGCTGTTCAAATCCCTCATGGAGGCTTCAGAAATCTCACTTGGGGTATTTAGTGGGTTGGCCTGTAAAATCAGTGGGGTTGCACAGAATAGAACATGAAGTGTTGTATAATCCCTTCTGCTGAAGGGAGGACAAAACCCAAAGCCTAAAGCACTCCAAATAGAGACCTGGGTTCCTTTTGTTGTCTTCCATCTCCATTAACAATTGCAATTTCTGTTTTATCCCAGAATCTTGGGATGGTTTGTGTTGGAAAGGACCTTGAATCTCATCCAGTCCCACCCCTTGCATGAACAGGGACATTTTCCACTGTCCCAGTTTGTCCCAAGCCCCATCCAACCTGGCCTTGAACTTTTTTTATGTTGGAAAGGAGATGAAAGAGAAGGGGAAAACCTCCTCAGGCTTTTGTTGATTAATACAGGTTTCAATTCCCACTCCCAATGTGCTTTCCCCTTCCACAGTCTTTTTACAGGCATATCCTCCTGGATGGGCTTCCATTTGTGTGCAGCACTCAGGGAATAGGAGTCACTTGCCATCCTAAATTTGATGGGCTTGCTCCATCTGTATATAATGGTTTTTACAGGACTTCCCAGCTGTTCCAAGAAAAGGTCTTGGGAAAGACTTTCCCACTTGGGTTACTTATTTTTAGGGAAAAATTCCTTGTATCCTTCTGGAAGGTAACGGTGAGGGTGGGTCTTTGATTTCTTATTTCCCAGGAAGCAGATGGGTAAAACAGTTCTTGAATCTGAAAGATGAACATTTTTGAAATGGAAGGAGTGCAGTAGGAAGGGTGATACATGCATTTTTGGGGCAAATAATGACTGTATTTTCTGGCAAATATCTCCTGGCTGCCATTCATTCAAATGCCCTGGACAGGTGTGGATGAGTCAATCCCTGACGTCAGAGATGGGCTTTAGAATGGAAAGGCAGCTTTGCCACAGCAACATCACCCTCAGGGGGAACGTTCCTTTTCCCTATAGGAGCTGAATCCCAAATTGAAAAAGCCCAGAGCAGAGAAAATGCACCCCTGGTTTAGCAGCCCTGGGCTGTTCCAGCAGTGCTTGTGAAGAGCAATATTCATAAATCAGGATCTGCAGCAGGAAGTGGCAAGCTCAGATGGGGTTTTTGTTTGCAGTCGTGCCTTTGTTCAAATGGTGTTTGCAAAGCTATGGAGTTCTCTTGTGGAGCTGGCACATCACAGCTCATTTGTGCTGCTGTGGGCAGGGACAGTGACAGCAGCCCTGGGGACACCTCCTTCCTCACACAGCTTTGCACAAGGGATGGAGGGACAGGACACAGGGAACGGCTTCCCAGTGCCAGAGGGCAGGGATGGATGGGATATTGGGCAGGAATTGTTCCCTGGCAGGGTGGGCAGGCCCTGGCACAGGGTGCCCAGAGAAGCTGTGGCTGCCCCTGGATCCCTGGCAGTGCCCAAGGCCAGGCTGGACACTGGGGCTTGGAGCAGCCTGGGACAGTGGGAGCTGTCCCTGCCCATGGCAGGGGATGGGAATAGATGATCTTAAATTCCCTTTCATCCCAAACCTTTCTGGGCATCTCTGTTACACCTTGAGCACACCCCGGCTGTATTCATGGTTCTCCCAGGTGATATTATCCTTGTAACATTAAATAAAAAAGAATTGATGGAAATTGTGGGGTGTAAAGTAGGAAAAGCCCATCTCCTCTTCTATTTTTTGCTTGCACAGAGGCAGCTCCTGTCCCTGTCAGTGTCTTTCAGTCACCACTGATGATAAATGCAATATTTGCGCCTTTCACATGAAAATGGGCTCATTCCCAGGGAGGTCTGGGGACTCATTCCATTAGAAATTGTCCTTTATTAGAAAGCGTATCAATAGGGGAATAGGGAATGGGAGGACACCTCTATTTATACTTTTCACTATTTCCTTTGATCATTAAATGCTCTGTAACTCCATCTCCAGCCCTCTCAAGTGGCATCATAAAATTAATTGGCTACCTCTGGAAAGAGGCAGAGCTCAGGCACTGAGGGTTTGACAGCTGGGATCTCAGCTGCAGCAGGAATGCAAACCAATTCTGCTTTCCATCCCTGAGCAGGCTCTGGGAGTGTTAGATCCATGAGGGGGGTCAGGGATGCCAGCAGCACCAGGAGGGGCTGAGGGAGCTGGGAAAGGGGCTCAGGCTGGAGAAAAGGAGGCTCAGGGGGGACCTTGTGGCTCTGCACAAGTCCCTGCCAGGAGGGGGCAGCCAGGGCGGGTCGGGCTCTGCTGCCAGGGAACAGGGACAGGACAAGGGGAAAGGGCCTCAAGCTGGGCCAGGGGAGGCTCAGCTTGGACAGCAGCAGGAATTTCTCCATGGAAAGGCTGCTCAGGCCTTGGCAGGGGCTGCCCAGGGAGCTTTGGAGTCCCCATGGCTGGAGGTGTCCAAAGCCATGTGGATGTGGCACTTGGGGACATGGTTTAGTGGTGGGCTTGGCACAGCTGGGGCATTTGTTGGACTTGATGACCTTGGGGGGCTTTTCCAACCTTCCTGATTCCATGAAGAGCACAGCACCTCTGTGGCTGCTCTGCTGGGAATGATCCATTCCTTTCCCTCCAAGCAGTCCTGGAGGATCTTGCACTGAACCTATTGAAACCATCCAGCCTTGACCCGAAAGTGCCATTTCCCTTGGGAATTGTGTGCTGGCTGGTGCTGACCTGCAATGTTGATGTCACTGTTAAATCAAACCACTTCATTACCTGACCAGATCCAGCATGTTCCTCTTCCCACAGAAGCAGGAGGCAGCTCTGCTGCTGCTGGGAAAAGAGGGAGAAACTCTTTCGTTGGCTACAGAAGAGATGTCAGGAAACTACTCCTGAGTGGTTGGTTTTCCTTAAAAAAAAAAAAAAAAAATTCCCATGTTCCTTCTGGCATGGGGGTGACCTCCCCCCCGTGCTCACATCAACAAATTAATTAGAGGAGCAACAGTGATGCCACTTGTCACAATTATGCTGAGTAGCTTAAAATGTGCAAACCTCCCCAAATTAATTGCAAAGCTATTTCATATATGAGCAGCTCAAATTAATCATTAACCTAATCATTTTAATTCCAACATTATTTCTTTTAATTTAATTGGATAATGAGGTGCCAGTGCCACTCAGGAATTGTGCATTCCCCAAGCTGATGGGAAGGAAGGGAGCTTATGCAGGGAGCAGGGCAGATGCTGTTCCAAATGCCTCCACATTTTATTCTGATAAATTCTCCTTTTTTTTCTAACTGGCTTTGGAGTTTCTACAGCAGTTCCTGTGTTCTGTCATTTTCCCATTTGATGCTGTTGTCACTTATTTCTTGTGAGCCCTAAAAGTGATGCTCAACCCCCTGGGCAAGGCCCAGCCTCCGGTTCCAGGTGTTCCAGCCCTCCTCTGGCAGCAAAGGGAAATGAGCAAGGGGTGCATGAGAGATTACTGGATTAGCACCAAATCCCGAGGATGGGAATAACTGGATTTTTCCAGAAGAAACGAACGCTTTCACTTCAGAAACTTAGAAAATATTATTGGAGGCATAATCAGAAAAAATGCATTTAATAGAGTTGCCAGATATCTCATTTTTAGGAGCCTGCTTTTCCCATAAAAGAATTTCATTTTTTAAAAAGAAGGGACAGCAGAAGGAAGAATACTATGGTGTTTTATGCCCTGCAGGAGAATAATTCACAGAAGTAAAGAAGCCTCCATAGCATGTTGATCCCCGTTGAAAATATATTTGATTTCCAAACAGGAACTGTGCCACGCTGCCCAAAATGGGAGCTGCTTTTCCTCTGCCTTTGCTGTTGGACAGCCCACAGTGCTGCAGCACCACTGGAATGTTTTCCTCAGACCAAAATATCAGGAGGGCAAAATAAACAGGTGGGAAGGCTGAGAATTGGGATTGTTCAGCCTGGAGAGGAGAAACTCTGGGCTGAAATAATTGTGGTCTTCCAGTGCCTGAAGGAGCTACAGGAAACATGGAGAGAAACTCTTTGCAAGGGATGGAGGGACAGGACAAGGGGAAATGGCTTCAAACTGGCAGAGAGGAGGTTTGGATGGGATATTGGGCAGGAATTGTTCCCTGGGAGGGTGGGCAGGCCCTGGCACAGGGTGCCCAGAGAAGCTGTGGCTGCCCCTGGATCCCTGGCAGTGCCCAAGGCCAGGTGGGACACTGGGGCTTGGAGCAGCCTGGGACAGTGGGAGGTGTCCCTGACATGGCAGGGGGAGGGAACTGGATGGGCTTTGAGGTCCCTTTTATGCCAAAGCATTCCAGGATTTGGGGATTTCCACTCTCCACCAGAGGGGTGGAATTTGAGGAATGACTGAAATCTGGTTCCTCCTTTCCTGCCCTGTGCTCCAGCATCTCCTCTGCATCCCACCAGCCCCACCCTCATCCCCTGGCCGTGCCTCCCTCCTGTTCCTGGGTGCAATCATTGCCCTCTGGAGCCCATGAGAAATGAGTCAATGAAGTGGGTCAGTATTTCCCTGCCTGGTGTGGGTTAGATGGGTGAACTCACTCCCCAAGCAAATTCCTTCCACACCTGATAATTGGGGAGGGATATCCACTCTCCTGACACGTTCCCACATGGTTTTCTATGAGCTTTTCTGCCAGGTGTTAACTCATTTTTATAGGAAATCAGCCCAAATCTGCAGCACATCAAAATACTGCTTGAGATGGAGGAGTAGGAATCCCATGGACTTTATTAGGAGCTGAAGGGTTAAACGGGGCTTTAAAAAAAACCCCAGTGTCCTGTCCTGGTGAGTACCTGGATTGGCTTGGGCACCAAGCCTGTTGAACAGGTGCTTTTTTAATCCCCATCCTTACACTTTGCTCTTGGAGGAGAAAAGGGAATATCCCTGGAAAACAGTTTGTCTGTCAGCTGCTCACACTTAAAGAGTGAAAGAAATCAGGATTTCATTGAAGGCCTAAATCACCGACATCTCCGTGGGGTTGCCTGTTAGATTTCAGCACCATTAATCCAAAAACTGATACTTTTGTCATGGAAAGAGGGATTTTCCAGGCTGCTTTTAGATTTTCCCAGAGCCCGTGGCTCCAGGAGTCAGCTGCAGCACAAGCAGGACGTGCATGCAGCATTTTGAGGTGGTTGAAGGGGATGTTTTTTGGGGTTGGAGGGTTTTCTTTCCCCTCAGACCCTCCCTGGTTGTGTCCTCCCAGTCCTGCCCTCTTTGAAGAGAGTCCTGCAGGTGATGCTTTGTGTGCCCCATGACACTGGGGTGGGACATGTGAGATGTGCTCTTTTATTTAATTTGCTCAATATAACAGGTTATTAACCCAAATTCTCTGCTAACACCACGTCAGGGCTCTCCCCTGCAGCGAGGCAGCAGCAGCAGCTTTGGTGACTTTTCTCTTGTGCTGCCTTCACATCATCTCCACTCCTAATTAGAAACAGAGGCTGTTAATTAAGTGTTTCCCCAGTGCTTAATTAAATATTTGTCTGGTGCCTGTGAGCAAAGCGTGACCCTGCTCTGAGATAGCAGGGTTTGTTCTCACCCAGTGGGACAGCGCTTGTATCTCCCCAGGAAACCTTGGGATATTTGGAAGCTGCTGCTCCGTGTTTGCATGGAAAGCAGCTGGGCTGTGCACAGGGGGTGGGGGTGTGTGCAGCCTGCTTATCCCTGGGCTGGGATCAGGCAGCTCTGCTGGCAGGGAGCCACCCAGGGGGAGCCTGGAGGTGGGTACAGAGAGCTCCCACTCCTGGGGAAGCATCCTTCCGTATCCATTGAGAGGTGGATGGATAAAAGCAAGAGGGAAGGGTGAAGTCTGCTGATCACTCAGTCTCACCTCTGGAGGAATCATCTTTGGGATCACAGAATCCCAGAATGGGTTGGGTCCAAAGGGACCTTAAAGTCCATCCAATCCCACCCTCTGCCATGGGCAGGGACACCTCCCACTGTCCCAGGCTGCTCCCAGCCCCAGTGTCCAACCTGGCCTTGGGCACTGCCAGGGATCCAGGGGCAGCCACAGCTTCTCTGGGCACCCTGTGCCAGGGCCTGCCCACCCTCCCAGGGAACAATTCCTTCCCAATATCCCATCCATCCCTGCCCTCTGGCACTGGGAAGACATTTCCCCTTGTCCTGTCCCTCCATCCCTTGTCCCCAGTCCCTCTCCAGCTCTCCTGGAGCCCCTTCAGGCCCTGGCAGGGGCTCTGAGCTCTCCCTGGAGCCTTCTCCTCTCCAGGCTGAGCAATCCCAGCTCTCCCAGCCTTTCCTCCCAGCAGAGCTGCTCCATCCCTCTGCTCATCCTGGTGCCTCCTCTGGGCTCTCTCCAGCAGCTCCAGGTCCCTCCTGTGCTGGGCCCCAGGGCTGGGCCAGCTCTGCAGGTGGGCTCTCACCTGAGCACAGGGGCAGAATCCCCCCCTCCCCTGCTGCCCACGCTGCCTTTGGTGGATTCCCTGCAGGTCCCTGCTGTGCTGCTGCTGGACATTCTCAGCAGCTCTGGGGTTGGGTTTTATCAGGTATGTTGGAGGAAACAGGGAATTACAAATCCAGGCATTTCTCCCCCAAGGTGCTTTACCAGGGACTGGATAGTCTGGAGCTCCCCCAAATCCCCAACCCCTTTTTACTGCTGCAATCCCCTCTCTGTTTGCTGCTTTGCTCTTTCAAGTTGCCTTTCCAGATTTTTCCTGTTTTAGAAGAATTGTTGAGGTGCAAAGCCACTGCTTTGCACACCAGATGGCTTTTTTTTTTTTTTTTTTTATTAATTCCAGTAATTTTGCTGTTGTTGCTCCTCACTGATCTACTGCTGCCCCACAACACTTTTCTGTTGTTATTAAGTTTTGCAGAAGGAACAGTAGGGAGGAAATCCAGAACTTAAGGAGTTGAAAATATACCAAAAAACCCTCTGGTAAAATTAAAAACTCCAGAACCTGATATTTTCTTTTCCATTAAAGTCCCATATATTAAAGTATTGCAGAAAAGCCTCCCTCTTCTCTTTCCACTCCATGCCTTCATGGGTGAAGCTCTGAAATATAAAATAATTTTTTTATTTTCTCCTTTCTAATGAAAAGGGGCAATTGATTACATAGGGGCCAGGACTTTGATAGCACTGCTGGTGGTGGAAGTGTTTGGAAAGAAGTTTGGGATGTACAATCCAAGGTTTCTCTGTTGCTTTGTCTGGGTTGGCCTTCCCAGGAACTCCAGGGAAGTGCTTGGCTCCCTGGCCCTGCCCAGCATCACTCGGGCTGGAACGAAAAGGTCTTTGCTTGGACAAGGGCAATTTTCCTTAGACCTTTTCTCCTGCATCCCTAAATGAATTCCCCAACAGCCCCTGGCTTATCTCAAATTTTAAGGGGTTGTAACTCAGGGAAAACAAAAGAAACCAAATTTCTGAAAATTCTCTCGCGATGCCACCTCTGGAGACCTCCATCCCCAAGGACAACACAACATTTTCAAACAACTCAAGGGGGTAGTGACAGCAAGATGTGGCTTCTTCCCATCTAGCTGCAGGTCCTGGAGCAGGAGGGGAGGATTTTGGGACAGCCATGCTTTGCTCCGTGGCCGTGACTGACTCACCTCTTCCACTGTGAAGCCGTGTTTTCTGCCTGAGATCCACGTGGGTGCCGGTGCTGATGGGTTCTTCTGCCATCTTTCAGCCAGCCAAGGGAGGTGCCAGGGGGCTGGCAGCAGCTGCTGCCTCTGGAAGTGCTGCCTGGTGCTGGAGTGCGACTCTCTTTATTGGAGGAGTCAGGGCAGCCTGGCTGGGTGCCTGTGACTGACACAGGTCAAAAACCTGCGTGAGCTGTGATGATTTGGGTACTTTTTAAATGTTCATCTCCAGAGGAGCTGCTCCCAAAGGCCATCTGTGATCTCCCCACAGTGTGAGGATGCAATCAGCAGATCAGCAGCACATCCCTCCTCTGCCTGCAAGGGAACAAGGTGCTAAATGTCGTTTTTTGCAGTGGCCCAGCTGCCAGGAGCTGTGTCTGCGGGGTCCCTGATGGGGCTGCAGCTGCAATTCTTGGTGCTCTGTCTGTGTGTGACCCACAAACCACGGCCCTGGCTCTCCCTGGGGCTGTTTCCACTTCTCTCCTCCTCTGCCCCACGCTGGAGTAGTGGGAGCTGATAAATCAGTGTCACTGGGTGCATTCCTGCTCTCCACATCACTCGTGGTTGCTGCTGTTTCATCCAGGCACAGCTGGAGGCAGAGAGCAGCTTTTGCTCTGTAGTTTTGCTGCATTTTCAGTGCCATTCCTGGATTTTTTTCTGTCACCAGCTGCAGACCAAAGATACTGGAACCATGGAATAGCCTGAGTTGGAAGGGACCCACAGGGATCACAGATCCAACTCCTGATCCCAGCAACCCCACCCTGCGCATCCCTGGCAGCGCTGCCCAAACACCCCTGGAGCTCTGGCAGCCTCGGGGCCGTGCCCATTCCCTGGGCAGCCTGGGCAGTGCCCAGCACCCTCTGGGGGAAGAACCTTGCCCTGATGTCCAACACAAACCCTCCTGGCCCAGCTCCAGCATTCCCTGGGTCCTGTCCCTGTCACAGAGAGCAGAGATGGGAGCTGCCCTCGGGAGGAGCAGGTCCCACTGAGTGTCCCCTCAGCCTCCCTCCCTCTGCTCCAGGGAGCTCAGTAAGAGCTCTTTTGGTACTGCAGAGTGGTTTTGTGTATGGAATAAGCTGGGATAGGTTATCCTAGCAAGGCTCCCAGCATCCCTGGTGCAGCAGGAACAGCTCTGGCAGTGGCCCTGGGATGAGCAGGGCAGAGGTGCAGCCCCACACGAGGTGCTGGGACTTGAAGCCAGCACAGGGCTCGTTCCTTGTGTTCTGGCTCTGTGCTTGCCCAGAGAAGCTGTGGCTGCCCCTGGAGCCCTGGCAGTGTCCAAGGCCAGGCTGGATATTGGGGCTTGGAGCAGCCTGGGACAGTGGAAGGTGTCCCATGTTGGAATGCTGGAAGAAGATGGGATTTTAAGGTCCTTTTTAAGCCAAACCCTTCTGGGATTCCATGATCAGCTTAGCTTTGAAAAATTCCAAATACCAGGTGGTGACTGTGTCCTTACTCCTTCTCTCCCTGTGAATTTTAGTGCCAAACCACAGACCTGGGGATATTTTTATGGAGCACGTGGCAGGAATTTACCCAGGAACGTTTAGCCTTTAGTGGATCTGTTCCTGTGTGTATCCAAGCTTGGCAAACTGCTGGCAGGAAGACTTTGCATGATCGTGTTTTAGTTGGGAGCAGCTTTCCAAGCAGTGATTCCTTACAAAGTGATGAAGGATGATCCCTTGGACTGCATTTCAGCCTCTTAAGCTGCTCTCCTGGCTCTCACTGTGGTTGCCTTTGGCAAACCCCCCCCCCTCCCCTTCCTGGGCTGTTTTGATAAAATGAGATAATTTGTCAGTGTTTGTGCAGCGCTTCAGGGACTTCAATTTTCATGCTTCAGCAACTGGCTGAGGTGACTTCAGTCAAAAGTGGGTTTATCTGAGGAGTATTAAACTAAATTTGTCTCATTAAGCCCAGCCTTTCTCTTGTTTTCCCAAAAATGATGCTGGAAACTGCAGCTTTATCTCATCACCAGTGCAGGGCAATAAATGCTTTGGAAATGATACTTTTCCTCCTTTGAGTGCCAGTTTCTTCATGGTTTGTGGGAGAAATCCTTCCTCTTCCCCACATAATACCTTTCCCTGGTTCTACATGGAGCAGCCACTCCAGTCCAAAAACCTTTCTCAGCAGTTTCTGCCTTGGGGAATCCTCCTTCCTCCCCCCCAGGGCAGATGAAATTGAATTTTTTTAGATGCACAAGAGCCAATCCCTGCTTTTTTTGAAGCAGACGTTGGGAGGTATCCCAGAAAGGAAACTTCGGATTGAAGATGCCAAATCCTTCTGATGAAGTTTGAGTGAATTTTAAATAATTAAAAAAAAATTTTTTTTCATAAGCCCATTGTCTAAAACCTTCCTTAAAAAGATGATGGTGATGGAGCTCAGTGGGAAAAAGGTGATTTTCCATAAATGGGGCAAAGAGAATCTTCAACGTTTGATTTTTTTTGTTTGTTAAATGTTCTCATTTTTAATCCATTAACAGTTTTTCAGAGTGGGAACCCAGTATTTTGGGTTTGAAATGCTTTTAAAGCTTCTGCCCTGATTTTGTGCCCAGTTGGTGCTACTTTGAAACGCTTGTGGCCCTGCATGAAAGGCTGCTGTGGGTGCTGAAAGGGATTATCTGCAGCAATGTGGTTCTTGTGTTGGTAATTATGCTGTCATCAAAGCCTTGTCACGCCTGAGCAGGCCTGAATTCAAGGTACAAGAGCAGAACTCGTTGCTTTTCCACTCGTGCTCTGGGGAGGTTGTTGTTATTTCGGGCATCTCAGCTCTCATCTCAAACCCTTCTGTCACCAGACCCTGCAATAAAGTTACAGAACCCTGGGGCTGCAGAGCCTGGGGTTAAGGGCAGGATTTGCTCTTCCCTGGGCAAGGAGACAAAAAGTTCCTTTTTGGCTGTGGTGTCCTTCAGAATTCCAGTCAGAATACCCAAGCAGGACCACCCTGTCCCCACAGGAGCTCCTTTGGCCACCTCAGCCTCTCTTGATGCCACCTCTGGAGATCTCCATCCCCAAGGATAACACGAGGTCCAGCCTTAAACCTCTCCTGGCTCCTTGGGCCTCATCCCACAGGAGTTTCTAAGGGATGTTGGGCTTTCCAGAAGGGGTTGTGGGGTGTTAAATCAGATATTAGGAAATATTTCTTCATGGAAAAGGTGGTCAGACATCGGAAGGGGCTGCCCAGGGAGGTGGTGGAGTCCCCCTGCCTGGAATTTTTCCAAAGCCATGTGGGGTGGGGCACCTGGGGACATGGATTCGAGGTGGCCTTGGCAGTGCTGGTTGGACTCTGATCCCAGAGGGCTTCTCCATCCTAGGGAATCCTGTGATTCCATGGCCTGCTGAGGGCATTTCTCCAATCTGAGCATCCACCTGGATGAATTTTGAAGAGCTGAAGAAAATCCTTGGACCATTTTGGCTCCTTAAAATGTGACATTTTTACCAGGTGAATTTCTCCAGTTGGATCCCAGATAATTCCCACAAAGGGAGGATGGGATAAGTAAGAAATCTTTATTAAAAATCCAGAGGAGCCGGATGATTTTTGACTCCTTGTTTTCAATTCCCAGAGCCTTCTCAAAGTGCCTGGATGCTTGATCATAGCATAAAAATTTATAGGATTTAGCACTGTTGTAATGACAGCATGATTTGTGCTTTCTCCTAAATGGAAGCAGCAATTTATTCCTTGGGGTAAGGGGAAAACCAAACAAACCAGGAAGAAAATAACAGAATAAAGGCTGAAAATCATCTTTTTGTGTATATCAGCCTCAAATAGATGAGCTTATAAGAGGGTGTAATGTTCCAGGGATAGTTTTGTCCTGCAGCTTCCACAAGATCAGCTGGGCCTGCTGTTGGTTCAGTGGCTGAAAAAGCTGGGAAGCTCAAAGGAAAAAGTCAAGGGGGGAAAAGCAGATCAGTGCAATTATTTTTTGAATGAACACAAGATTAATCCTTGAACCCCCTGTCTTCATGCTGGGTTTCAAAGGCAGGAATAACACAGCCACCCCTCTGAAGCAGCAAGAAACCCCTCAGCTTCATCCTTCCAGAAATATCTATTTTTGGATGCCATGTTCTTTAAAGAGAGGTAGATTTTTGCTGCCTTCGTTTGAAACCTGTGAGGAATTTCGGGGGATCCATTTCTCACAAAGGAAATGGTGCAACCACAGGTGATTCCATGCACTCAGCTACTTTACACCTTGGGTGAGCTGTTACCAGAAAATGTGGAAGGAGCATCCTCTGAGCAGTTTTCCTGATCTGCAAACTGTAGGATTTCACTGAGGAAATTCCATTTGTGAATATTTCTGACTCACATAATTGCCATAAATCTGCTTTTTTTCTCTCTGCTGCAAGTTGATGAGTTTGTATCAGTAGAGAAAATTGCCTCAAAATCATCCTTGGTCTCTGGTGTGGTCTGTGTCAAATGCCAAATTAGTGGGGAAACCTAATTATGCCTCTGCTCTAATTACATCAGCACAACTTCACATGTCCTCGAGAGCCAGCATCCCAAACCCCCTCTCCAGGGTGAGTCTGGCAGCTTATCCAGGCTTTTGACACTCCCAGTGGGGATGTTAATTCCAGGTCTTTCACAGCTGGAGGTGTGAGGACAAACTTTCCACCATTAGGAAAAAAGAAAGACATAAAACCTCAGCTTTTTGTTTATCCCAGTGGAACAGGTGGGGATGTCCATGTGGGACAGAGCCAGGAGTGACCATGAGAGATTGGGTGGGAACAAGGTGATTTGTAAGGTCCCCTCAACCCAAACCATTCTGGGATCCTCTCACTGAACTCATCTGAAACTGTCATCCATGTCAGGCCTTTTCCTGATAAACCCCCATCAGAGATTTATTATTTTATCTGTGTATTCGCATTAATACAGTGATTTCCCAAGCTCCTGCAGGATTTTCTTTTGTACTGCTGGAAATCCAGAGTGCCCCTGGATTGTTTAGCCAACCCCAGGTGAAAATCTCACCTGGCTTTGGTGGGTGTTGATATTTAGGAGAAGGAGAGAGGGAATGCAGCTGGCATGGAATGCATTTCTGGGATGGAAAGGAGAAGGTGTCAGGTGAGGTTGCCAGGCTCTGTCAGCACTCCCTGAACTGCTTTGCAGAATTAACAACGGCTTCAGATGAAAGTGGCTGCTTGAAATTAAGACAAATCTGGACTAAATATGCAAATAAGCTGCAGCAGCTGGTGAGACCTTTGTGGGGGCACTTCAGTGATGCTCAGAAATGCCTGCACATCTGGAGGAGGACGTGTGGCAGATGGTGTTGCTCAAGGCTTGGGAACAATTCCTGGCTAAAATAGTGGTTATTTTATTTAATTCCCAGCTGAACCTAGCATGAAACAGACTGTGGGATCAACAGAGCGTGCTAAATGAACAAAGGATTTGGGAAAAAGGAGGGAACACTGCATCCAGCCAGACTGGGAAGGGGATACCTCATCCACCCAGGGAGTGTGGGGAGTTTGGCATTTGAACCACAGCACTTGGTTAAAATCCAAAGCAAAGCCAGCCCATGGCTCAGGCAGGTGCCACCTTTGGAATTCAATAATTAGATTTCACTAGAAATCCAAGTTTTTGTGGTCAGCCGTTAGTGCTGCTCCTGGGAATGAGATGGGTGAAGAATTTCTGTAGCCAAAGGAAAAATGGAGCGGCCAAACTTCTTGTATGGCCTCCAGCTACCCAAAGACCTTCCATCTGCAAGGTAATTCATGGAATCATGGAATATCCTCAGCTGGGAGGGACCCACAGGGATCATCCAGTCCAGCCCCTGGCCCTGCACAGACACCCCAACAATCCCACCCTGGGCATCCCTGGCAGCTCTGTCCAAACTCAATCCCTCTGGATCCGATTAACCAGGAGCATTGCAGACCAAGGGGACGAACTGTTTTAGCTTCTCTGTTTTCTATTTTGGTGCATATTCTGTCACTGTTTCAACATCTTTGTTCCTGGAAAATGATATTGCAGGGTTATTCTGCTTTTTAGAGCCAGGAGCAATAAAAACATTCCTCATGCAATACTGAAGATGCCTTGCTGTTCATTGGGAAAGCAGGACGTGCCAGTGGAACTTTTAATTTCCTGTGCTAGTACCAAACTTCAGCTGTCATTTGCTGCTTTGGGTTTTCCAGGGATTTGGTAAGATTTTTAGGGACTGGGGTTGTTTTTCAGCTGAGCACCACATGAAATACCCTGTTTAATTGATTAAAGGAGGGTGATGCATGTGAAGATATTTGAATATTCATGAGCCTTTTATGATTTAATTACAAATAATGGCCCAGCTTTGTAGCTGTCAGTTAAATGAGAGGTTAAAGGTATGAATTGTAAAAACTGGCAAAATAATATTTTATTTTAAAGAACAGCCACAGCTGATTCAATGCTAACATTTACAACTTAACTAAATATTTATAACTTAACTAGGAGTGGATTGGAATATAAAAATAATATGAGATAAATGCTAAAATTAGAAATATGCTTCTTTATGGTAAAGTTGCTGTTCCATTTTAGGTTGTCCCTCTTTTCTCCCCATGGCAGAGCTTTTCCCTGTGTTTTTCCTTTCTCTTTTTGGCAAGCACAGGTGCTTTGCACCTTGTGGGGTTTGAGTACAAAGCCTCTTCCCTGCTTTCTGTGCTCTTAATTCCTGTCTCACATCCCAGGCTGCATTTTGGGTCAGGATTTCGATTTGTCAGAGGAGAAAGCAAGGATTAAGTGAAAGAGAAGCCTGTGAATCCTTTTAGCCATGGGAAGGTGTTTCCTTTTAGGGCAGGAGTGGGATAACTCAGGAACAGGTTTTTCTCCTCAAGAACCTGGGAGTGAGATCCTTTTTCCTGTTATCTTTTCCTTGGGATGCAGCATCCATGGACAGGCACCCTCTGAGCTCCTGTTCACAGCTTTACAAGATCCTGGAAAGTGCAGTTTAATTCCAACTTGGACCAAAGCAAAGCAAACAATAACTCCAGTGCAATTTCTTCTGCCCTTTGGGAGTTGGGAATGGGAGCTGCTGGAAATCCTGCTTCTCCTGGCCAGCTGTAAATGAGACTTCTCCGCTCCAGCCCTGATTTTTTAATAAAAACTGATGTCGGTTCTCTTCAGCTATTGCTGGGAGTGGCCAGTGTCGCAGCAATCCCTGCACATGAGCTGCGCTGCTGGATTTTTTGGGGCTGTTGGGGTGTGAAAAGGCTGAGCCAGGAGTTTCCCAGGCCGGTGTGTCCCTGTCCCTGCCGGGCTGTGCTGCCCATCCCGCGGGAGCACTCGAGAGCTCCCACTGCAGCTTCCCCTTCCCCTTGCCCTCCCCAGGAGTTCAAGCACCACTCCAGCTCCATGTGGAGCTCTCCTTCAGGGATCAAGTGGCCTTGAATCTGGAGAGGATTAAGCCTCAGTGGACCCAGAAGAATTTAACTCTCTGGGAAGAGCCGCCACGGGCAGATGGGGCAGGGCTCAAAATGCCCTTGGCTCAGGCCCTGGATGAACACCCTGCTCCTTGCAGGCTTTGCAGAGACCTCCTCGTCTCATTTCTGATGTCCTGGCCTGGCACAGGTTTCTCTGGCAAAGAGGTTTTCCCCTCAGGCCTGGTGGCCCAGAGTTCTTCCCTCTTCTCAATCCATCAACTAATCCCTGCACTTTGAGGTGTGATATTCAGGTGGCAGATGGAAGCAGCAGGAAGATGGGAAGGCCCTTGGAATGCTTGGAGAGAGACCCTTGGAGTCAGACTTTGGGACAGAGGTGGTCATGGATTGTCCCATGGTTGTTTTGCTGTGCCAGGAGCTTGAAATTTGTGACCAGGGAGTGCAATCCCAGGTGGGGGTCAGAGCAGAGCTGGAGTGGTTAGAGAAGGAGAAAACACCTTCTGTTCATAAATCAGTTAGACATGGAAATAATGTATGGTTTTTTTCTCAGTGGGGAGGTAACATTTATTTTCTTGGATGTGGAATGGCAAAGAAACCAACCCTAAGCCACTACTTTGGGGTAATTTGGATGCAGAGGAGCTGGGAAAGGGGCTCAGGCTGGAGAAAAGGAGGCTCAGGGGGGACCTTGTGGCTCTGCACAAGTCCCTGCCAGGAGGGGGCAGCCAGGGCGGGTCGGGCTCTGCTGCCAGGGAACAGGGACAGGACAAGGGGAAAGGGCCTCAAGCTGGGCCAGGGGAGGCTCAGCTTGGACAGCAGCAGGAATTTCTCCATGGAAAGGCTGCTCAGGCCTTGGCAGGGGCTGCCCAGGGAGCTTTGGAGTCCCCATGGCTGGAGGTGTTTGGAAGATGTGTGGATGTGGCACCTGGGGACAGTGGTGGCCATGGCAGTGCGGGGTCAGTTGTTGATGACCTCGGAGAGTTTTTCCAGCCTCAGCATTTCCGTAGTCCTTGGATTCTGTGGTGGCTGTGGGTGAGCTCTGATCACCTGCCCAGCTCCTGCCACCACCTGGGTTGAGCCCAGCACCACACAGGGATCCATCCAGCATTTTTTCCTTTTCCCTGGGAGCACTCCCTCAAGGGGAGCAGCAGGAGCTGTGTGTCAGTGCGGGATGATGGGGGTCTGATCTGTTGAGTGAGGTGACTCAAACAAACCTCATCCCTCCTGGGAAGTCCTTTGCCTTGGGACAGCGTTTGCATTCCCTGTGCCACCAGGCTGAGGAGGAATGGAGTGGTGTGGGTCCATTAAACAGCAGCTCTGGCCACAGCTGCCAGGGATGGATGAGCAGTGATGGGGCAGGGCTCCCCTGGGAAGCTGCAGCCTGCCGGGAATGTTCAGGAGCTCCTCTCCCCTGGGGTTGTCTCCTCACAGGGATAGGAACGGGATATTTCCCCTCTGGATGCTGCTTATCCACACACAGCAATAAACAAGGGTTGCTTCTCCCAGGAAGCAAACTCCAGGAGGAGTTTCAGCCTGAGAATGTGTTGGTGCTGTTGTTGTGGTGATGATTGATGCATCTCAGTCTGGATGGGGCATTATCCCTGGTTTGTCCATGTTTTTGGGATGCAGTGCCTTTCCCTGTGGGAGGGACTAGGACCAAAGTTAGGGGAAGTTGGTGGGTTTCCCATGAGTGCCAGGGTGGTGATTCCTGAAGTAGAGCAACAGAATGGAGGGTGGGCAGGCCCTGGCACAGGGTGCCCAGAGAAGCTGTGGCTGCCCCTGGATCCCTGGCAGTGTCCCAGGCCAGGCTGGACACTGGGGCTGGGAGCAGCCTGGGACAGTGGGAGGTGTCCCTGCCCATGGCAGGGGTGCCACTGGATGGGGTTTTAGTCTCTTCTAACCCAAACTTCTGTGATTCTGTGAATGTGGTGTTGAGCAAATTCCTACAATCTCCCAAATTTCAACAGTAACAAGCAGCAAATGGAGCTGGCTGAGACTCCCCATCCTAAAACTCAGCCTGGAACAATGGGAACACACTGCCTTGCAGTGTTCCTTGTCTTTTCAAACAGCTTTAGAAATGCTTTGACAATACTTGCTCTAAATTAGAGCCTTAAATGACTTGGACCATGAGACAAATTTAATTTAGGGATTTTTTTTCCCTCCCATGTTGCTTTATCCTAACAAGTTCTAGCAGTGCATGAAGGGTTTTTCATTTACATGATGCTTTTCTGTTTCATCGAGTGCTTTGCTGCCTGCAGCAATCCTGAAATGTGCCAATAATGGTGTTTTAGCAAAGTAATGAAAAGCAGATAAACAAAGGGACGTCTGCAGGACACAGATCCAGGCAGCAGCTAAGGGGTCGGGGTGGTACCTGTGCCTTTGGGTGTCCTGGAAGATTTTGGAACCACCAGAACAGCCTTTGTGTTCCTCCAAACATGTGCTGGTTGTAGGCACCCCCCCTCAACTTCAGGTCATTACCAAAATAATGGTTTGATACTCGGTGCAGTGTGGTTGTTAAAGAGCTGACTTCTGATGTCTACAAAAAAACTCCCTATGTGAGCTCCCAGAAGAAAATTTGGAATTGTAAGAAATTCAGGAAAAATCCTTTTCCTTGCCTGAAGTGAAGCCAGTGGCGTGGATGGGATCCTGTGAGTTGGGCAGATGGTTTCTGCAGGAATATACAGCTCCTCTCCTGCAGAATTCCCCCCAAATAGACATTTCTTTTATTCGGTGATATTTTCATGGGAATCATGGGGCTGATTCAACCCTTGCTTTTGTGCTCTCTGTAGCCAAACCCTCTTGTGGAGTCTGAAATTCAGGGGACAGTGGGTTTAGAAATAGAGATTGGAATGCAAAATTTACTTTTTAGCTCATGGAAAATGCAATGGAATGGGTTCTGCTAAGTGATCCCCAAACAGGGGAGAGCTGGGATTGTGCACCTGGAGAAGAGAAGGCTCCAGGGAGAGCTCAGAGCCCCTTCCAGGGCCTAAAGGGGCTCCAGGAGAGCTGGAGAGGGACTGGGAACAAGGGATGGAGGGACAGGACACAGGGAATGTTGGCTTAGATTCAGGACGTGACCTCTTGGACCCAAGTGGTCCTTGTGACTTCTTTTTTATTTTTAATTCCAAAAATACAGAGAATCAAAGAATCATTTAGGCTGAAAAGAACTTGAGATCATTGAGTCCAACCATTCCCCAACCCTGCCAAAGCCACCAGTGACCATGTCCCCAAGTGCCACATCCACAGGGCTTTTAAACCCCTGCAGGGATGGGGACACCACCACTGCCCTGGGCAGCTGTGCCAGTGCTGGACAGCCCTTTCCAGCAGAAATTTCCTTAATATCCAACCTAAACTTGCCCTGGCACAACTGAGGCTGTTCCTCTTGTCCTTTCCCTCGTTCCCTGGGAGAGCTGGGTGGGCAGAGTCTGCTCTCTGGGCAACACATCCACATTCCTGAAAAAGTCTCCCCAAAACTCCTCATTTACCAGAGGGGTTTGGAGCTCTCCCCCCGTTCCTGGGGCAGTGTTTGCTTGTGCAGTTGCTCCTTTCCCCGTGCTGCTGGAACACCCGAACGCTGGCTGCTGCTCCCTGCTTTATATCCACACTCCAGCCCATTCCTTGGGAAAGCAGCAGCTTGCTGAGCACCCAAATGGGTGTCATCATCCTTAATGATGGAGCTGCCGTGTAATTAAAGGTGCCTTTGACTCCAGGAGCAACGGGCAGGCCTTGGGATGTTGGTGTTGGTGCTGTCCAGCCTTGCTGGGGGAGCAGCCAAACCGCCCTGGAGGGGACGGGCAGCAAACGGGGGGCTGATTGTGGGGCTGTCCTGTCACTGCACCCCTGGAGCTGTCAGGGAGTCCCCCCAGCACTGCAGGACACGGATGGCTCTGTGCACATCTGGTTTGCTTCCCTGCTCCCACAAGGGGCTTTTCATATCCTGGGAAATCTCCAGGGGCTGGACCCAGTTGTGGCCTTCCAGCACCTGGAGAAAGGTGCAGAGAGACCATTGACAAAGCCTAGAGTGCCAGGACACAGGGAATGGCTTCAAACTGAAAGAGATTTCGGGTTAGGTGGGATATTGGGAAGGAATTGTTCCCTGGGAGGGTGGGCAGGCCCTGGCACAGGGTGCCCAGAGAAGCTGTGGCTGCTCCTGGATCCCTGGCAGTGCCCAAGGCCAGGTTGGACACTGGGGCTTGGAGCAGCCTGGGACAGTGGGAGGGGTCCCTGTCCCCCTGCAGGGGGTGGCAACAATTTCAGGTCCTTTCCAACCCAAACCATTCCCTGATTCTATGAGAAATTACTATATTTTTATGAAGCTGCACTGCCTCAGTTTCCCCTGATTTTCCATACTTGGAAAATGCATTTCTAGGAACTCAACTCATATTCCCAGACTGAAGCCTCTCTCCTTTTTTGGCAATTCCCTACCAATATTTCAGCTGTTTTCTGGCACTCCAAAATCACCTGATCTCCTCTTCACCTGTTGGCAGAAGGCTGGGCTGATTGATTGCTTTAGAGCATTGCCTAATTATACCCCCATTATTCCCCAAAAAACGGCCTATTTGGGATCCCTGGCTATTTGGGAGGGATGCAGGCAGGCCCTGAGCCTGCTTGGCTGTGATTCCTTTGGAATAGGGACCAAGAATAGAATTTACATTTCAAACAGCTCCAGGCAGTTGTGCTAATTTTAAATATTTTAAAATATCCATCGGTTCATGGAGTTCAATGGCTTTTTTTTTTGGTCCTTGCATACAGACAGGCACAGTGGCAGTTTTGGGGAATCTGCTGATGCTTAGTCCAAAAAAAGATGGGAAAACGATCGGAATTTGTGGAGGAAAAAAAGAAAGAAAGAACCACTGTGTAAAACCTTCCTTATTCCAGAGCCAGCCCTAAATGAACCCCCTGCATCACACACCTGGCAACCGCCTGAATTAAGACTGAAATTTTAATACAGGTCCAGGTGAATTTTGGGAAGGGAAAAGTAAAGTTGCAGGTGTCCTGGGAGTGTTACCACGTCACCAGCAGCCACAGCTCCCTGCCATTGCATTCCCTTACCCATCTGCACCAGCCCCAGCTGGTTTGTGTTCCTGATGATTCCATCCTCGTGGATGGAACAGTGGTTGTTATTTGATGCTGCCAGGGGAGGGAAGGTTATTCCCAGCACTCTTCAAACCACAATACGCAGGACTTGGGGGCACTGTTATGATCTTTATGATGCAGTGTTACACTAAAATCCTGATTACAACGGACTCTTCTCCATCCAAAATGGGGCTCTGGCTGCAAAGTTTTCCCAATATTGTGATTCCTTAGGAGTTCTCCAGCAGTGCTTTGGAGCTGGTGACACAAGCACCCCTTTCCCTGGGATCCACACTCAGCCCACAAGTATTTGCTTCATTAAATCCCTGCCAGTGTTGCTTGCTTTGCCAAAAGGCAAAATGCTCCTTCCTTTTAATAAGAGCTCATTATTATATTGGGGTGTTTATAAAAATGCAAAGGAGACAGAAAAAGCTTTAAAAGCAATTACTGGGAACATTTTTGTTGCTATAACGACGAGAGGCAGCTCTTGATGAGCCATCAGATCCCTAATGTTGTTAAAAAGTTTCGTTGCCACGACAACAGAATGCAGTTTTTATTTCCAGAGACTGATACTTTTGCTTTTTTCCCCTGTTTTTGGAGCACCAGCCTGGGTTGGATTTTTGGAGTGTGAAATATTTAACACACACACACACACACACAAAGTAGGAAATAGGAAGTGGAGTACATAGGGATGGGATCCAGTGCTTTCCCTTGTATTTGAAGTTTGGCTTTTAAGAGTGCTGGAACAGGGAAACTTCTGGGAGTCTTGGAGGAAAAAGGCTTTGATCCCTAGAGATATTCTTTAAAATGCCAGGGAAGGATGGGATATTGGGAAGGAATTGTTCCCTGGCAGGGTGGGCAGGCCCTGGCACAGGGTGCCCAGAGAAGCTGTGGCTGCCCCTGGATCCCTGGAGGAGTCCCAGGACAGGGCTTGGAGCAGCCTGGGACAGTGGGAGGAGTCCCTGCCCATGGGATGGGATGAGATGTTTAGTTCAGAGTGAGAAAAGGGGAAAAGCAGATCCTGGGAAAATGTAGGAATGTTCGTGCCAGTGTGGGACAGCTTTTCCCAGCCAATCCCAAGAAACCTGCAGCAAATAAATGAAAAAGGCCAAGCAAATAATCTTATCCAATTCCTTTTGTTTAATCCCCACATGGAGCTGCTTCTGCATCCTGGGCCTGGCTGGATTTTCCCATCACATTCCCCCCATCCCCTTTCTCTGCCAATTCTTGTTTTCCAGCCACTGGATCACGCTGGGCTCTGGGGTTGCTGTGGCACCCAGGGAAGGATGCTCAGGCTTTTCCCTTAATGGGCTGTCACCCCTCATTACTGTTAGCTGGGAAATACGGGGAAGGTTTGGGATGAGCCCTGGGGCAGAGGGGGTGTTCCCACGGAGGGCTTGCTCATCCTGGAATTTCAGCCTTCTCATGGCACGGGGAAAGCAGCTGGAATTAGAAATGAGTTACTGAGAGAGGGAGATTCACTCCAAAAATGGTGTAAGGAAATACAATTTAAATGTGTCTAAAGTAAAAACGTAAATGGGTAGACACAGTATTTTAATGTTATAATAATATAGAGATTTAGATGTGTATAAATGGGCAGAAGCTTTGGATAAAGGCCTGGAGTGCCAGGACACAGGGAATGGCTTCCCAGTGCCAGAGGGCAGGGATGGATGGGATATTGGGCAGGAATTGTTCCCTGGGAGGGTGGGCAGGCCCTGGCACAGGGTGCCCAGAGAAGCTGTGGCTGCCCCTGGATCCCTGGCAGTGCCCAAGGCCAGGTTGTGCATTTGGAATAAACGAAGGAATTAGTGGAAGGAGGTGAAAATAGCAGGAATTGCTCTTTGCCCTGCTCCAGAGTTCATTTGCAAAGCAGCACCTGGACTCAAAACCCCACTCCTGACCTGTCCCTGCTGCTGTTGCTGATTTGTCCCAAGTTGTGGAGAGCCCCATCCCTGCTGCCCCAGCCAGCTGCAGGGTTGTGCCAAAGCAGACCTCCAGTGGCACAGGCCTGCAGCCACAGAGGAGATTTTTTGGGATGTGTGGATGAGGGAAGAATGCAAGGAGCTCTCTGCAGCAGGGCCATGGGGTGGGGGGTGGGTCACTGATTCCTGGCCTGCTTTGAGCCAGCAGGGAGCACTTTGAGGAGAGATCCCAAGGCAGACAAGGAGCAGCACCTTTATTCCATATCAGCTCCTGGGGGAGATCCTGCAGGGCACAGACAATGGCCCTGAGTTGTTCCTGAGTGATTCCAGCACTGGAGGAAGATCACGGAGCTCCAGAGCCTGAGGAGTATCCAGCCCTGTCTCCTGCTCCCCATTTGGTTATCTGGGATGTGCTCAGGGAGGAGAGCTCCAGGAGGGGCTCTCCAAGCCCCCTTCCCAGCCTCTCCTGCAGCTTAGGGTGATGAAAGCTGGGAAATGAACCTACTTTGGAAATGAATCCAGTTTGGAAATGAACCTACTTTGGAAATGAATCCAGTTTGGAAATGAATCCAGTTTGGAAATGAACCCACTTAGGAATCCAGTTTGGAAATGAATCCAGTTTGCAAATGAATCCACTTTGGAAATGAACCCACTTTAGAAAGGAATCCACTTTGGAAATTAATCCAGTTTGGAAGTGAATCCAGTTTGGAAGTGAATCTGTTTAAGTCAGGCTGCAGTTTGAGAACGCTGTGCTCATTAGGCTCAGTGTCTGTGATTAGTGCTTATTACCTACACTTAATTTCCTCAGCCTTCTCTCTCTTTTCCTATTTTTCCACCTGATTTCCTGGTACTTTAGAATATTGCTTTGTTTCATTAAAGCACTAAAGGAGAACAGAGAGATGAGAGAGGACGAGTGCATCTCAGTTGTCCAAAACCAAACCAGAATTTCTCCTGAAATTCAATTGCCAAAGTCCCAGCCTCACCTTTCCCAAAATTTAACATTGTGGAGCAAGAAGCAGAGTGTCCATTCATCTCCTCTCCCTCTCAGGTGTGGGTTTTTTACAGCATTTTTGCTATAAATTACACCCCAAAACAGCTGAACTCTCTCTATTTGCAGCTGGGCTTGAGGCTTCTAATGTTTTTGCCTTCATAAAGTTATGTTTAGCTGGGCTGCAGATTTACTGCATAGTAGAAATGATTTCTTTCTTAAGTATTTCCTCTCCAGCCTGTTTACAAGCAAACACTTTCCCCTGTGGAAATGCTGCTATGTTTCCTTGATAGTGAAATATTTTACCTCCATATGTAGGTTTTGTTGAATTCAACCTGTCTGCTTCACAGGTTGTTTCTAGAAAATTTCCAGGGGAGGAAAAGTTCATTTGTGACAATTTTTTTTTTTTTTCTGTAGTTTGTTTAAATTGAGGAGTTTAGGAATTATGCTTTTCACCCAATGCCCAATCAACAAATTGACAGTCCCTGCTCTGTGTTTGCATTAATCAGTCAGTCCATAACTGCAGTGTAAACAAGGCATTCCACAGCAATAATCCTCATTTTCTATCCCCTCCCTGGTGATCCTGATTTGCTGTTGGATCCATTGTGGGTTGCTGATGTTTTGGGGCAGACAGTGGGATTAAGGGGATGGCCTGCAGCAGCTTCAGAAAGCCCCCTGGGAATCACTGGCCAAGCCCTACCTGCTTTTATGATGGCCTGGCTGCACTTCAGCCCTGATAAATTCCAGTTGGGAGTTTCCTGTGTGACAGCACATGGGTGTCCCTGGAGGAGCTGGAGAACAGGGATGAAGCAAGGCTGGGATTTATCCTGGGTAGCAGGAGTTCTGCCCAGGGCTGCAGTTTGTTCCCTGTTTGGCTGAGAGAGTTTTGATAATCCCTGTGTCCATGCAGAGGTCATTCCCACAAGGAATGGGTTTCCATGATAACCTTTGGCTGCTGGAGATCTGTACCCAAACCCCCTCAGGCCTGGTGCTGTGGGTGAACCCCTTGTCCTGCCCTGGTGATTGATACAGGGAGCTTGTGGCTTCCTGAAAAGGCCAATCTGAGCAAAATCCCTTCTGCACTTCAGGGCTTTCCACTGAATTCTTCCTGCTGGACGGGTGGAAGTGGAACTGGTCCATTTTCTTTGCAGTGTGGGAAAATTCCACACAAATTCACCAAGGCATCGAGGTGCTAAGAGTGAGGAGGGGCTGAGGGAGCTGGGAAAGGGGCTCAGGCTGGAGAAAAGGAGGCTCAGGGGGGACCTTGTGGCTCTGCACAAGTCCCTGCCAGGAGGGGGCAGCCAGGGCGGGTCGGGCTCTGCTGCCAGGGAACAGGGACAGGACAAGGGGAAAGGGCCTCAAGCTGGGCCAGGGGAGGCTCAGCTTGGACAGCAGCAGGAATTTCTCCATGGAAAGGCTGCTCAGGCCTTGGCAGGGGCTGCCCAGGGAGCTTTGGAGTCCCCATGGCTGGAGGTGGCCAAGGGATGTGGCACCTGGGGACAGGGATTAGGGTTGGGCTTGGCAGTGCAGGGGGAACAGTGGGACTCGATGATTCTAAAGGTCCTCCTTTTTTCCAAGGAAAAAGATTGCACCCTGTGATCAAAGAAGACACAGGATCTTGAATTAAGAAGGGGGTTTTCCCCAAAAAAAGGTGTAATAATCTAAGATCAAAGGAGTGCAAAGCCTTCAAAACATTTTGGTGGAACTCACCCAGGTTAAACACAGGGAAGGAGCAGGGCAGCTCCCTCACAGAGCATCCCCCATCCCACCACTCCAGGAGGGACAAATCCCTGCCCCATCTGGGAATTGTGGATTATTTCTTGCTGGGAATTTCTCACAGGCTGCTGGGAACAGATGCTTGTCAACATCCCCCCTCTCTGCTGGCAGCTTGTCAGCCGATGTTCGGTTCTCCCCCCACAAATGATTCATTTTCATCTAAACAATAGGAAAAACTCAGAAGTAAAGCCTTGCTAGGTCCCATGAATTATTTAAAAATAATTTCAGATGTCAAAACTCCAGTTACAGTTCCTTGCAGCTCCCTGGTGACTCTAGAGTCATCGCTCTTGAAAAATAAACCAAATTATATTTAATAATTGAATAGCATCTACTTTGGTGCTTCTCTATCTACTCTTGGAGTGACATTTAATGCTCGTTAGAAGGTGCTTGGGGTTGTTTAATTCTCTATCATGCCAAGAGTTCTGTACAGGAACATGTTGATTTTAATTGCATTTAGATTTGATTACAAAAAACCAGTAAATCACTCCAGAAGGGTCCAATTGTTCCATTTGGCCTCAAGCTGTTTTGCTTTTCACAGCAGATATTTTATGTGGGAATCTGGTTCTGTGTGTAAGAGGAGTTCCAAAACAGAACTAATGCAAGGTGAAAATCAAGGCAGACTTGTAGAGTTTTTAACTGTGACAAAACATTTTCAGAGCAAAGTCAAAAAAAGTCAAAAATTTGACTTTTTTTTTTTTTTTCATTTCATGATACAAAATAAATCTTATTGAGCCCTCTCTGCTGCCAAAAATGTACCAAATCCCATATTGTATGGATAGAAAAGAATTCCTATATTCTCCAGTGTGGCTTTCTCCCCTTCCCCCTCTCCCTCTTTTCTCTCTGGGATTCAGTAGTGGAACATTTTATTTTCAGTTAATTTGAGCCAGAGCCTCAAATACCGCTTAATTGGGTGGAAATTAATGACACAGAGAAGACCTAAATGCCCCGAGCTGTTCTTCCCTGTGGGAATCGTGAGGGCCTGGGATGGAATTCCCAGAGAAGCTGTGGCTGCCCCTGGATCCCTGGCAGTGCCCAAGGCCAGGTTGGACACTGGGGCTTGGAGCAGCCTGGGACAGTGGAAAATGCCCCTGCCCGTGGCAGGGGGTGGGATGAGATGAGCTCTGAGGTCCTTCCCATCCCCAAATCCGAGCCAAAATCCAGCTCTTTCCAATGCAAAGATGCCCCGAGAGCTCGAGCGTCACGTGCCAACCTGGCATTTTGTATCCCAGTTTTTGGTGGGTTTAGGATGCAGACCGGGAATGTGCACAATCCTGCAGGTCCTTTTGTCTCCAGCAGGAGCTGAACTATTTGGAATTTATGCCATGGAATCCTTGCCTTTAGACCTTTCAGCTACAGAAATGATTGCCCGCAGTGAGTGCAAATCCCAGTCACAAACCAGTGCCAGGGGAGGGGGGAGCAGCTGGGAGTAACTCGGTCTGGAAATTCCATGTACATTCACTTGTGTTTGGACAGGGAGGTGCTTCATTGACTGGAAACTGGAAATAAAGAGCTGGGACAACAAAGCAACTGTTTGGAATCAGTGCTAATCATATTTGCCTTTAATCTTTGCAGGACTTTAATGGATTTGAGTGGTTTTGCAAGAAAGATTCCGACTAATCCTGGACTTTCAGAAATTTGTTATTTTCAGTGCAGGGTTTTAATAAATCAGATTAGAGCCATAAAATCCCAGAGTGGTTTGGGTTGGAGGGACCTTAAATCCCATCCCACCCCCTTGCCATGGGCAGGGACACCTTCCCCTATCCCAGGTGGCTCCAAGCCCTGTCCAGGTTTGGGAATATGGGCATGGAGGTAAATGAGTGGCAGAACTGAGCCGTGACTGATGCCAAGCCCTCCTTTTTGCTTCAAGGTGGGAAAACGCTGCTCCAGCAACTTCTGTGCCCTAAACATTCCACCTTTTTTTGCTGCCTGTGGGGCAGATGGGGTTCCCTTCTGTCCTTCACGGGTTTGATGTGTTTGAGAGGCTCAGTGTGGCTCCCTGCCCACCCTTTGCACAGGGGTTTGTTTTTTACAACCCTCTGGGAGCTGTGGACAAATGGGGTGAGGATGGAGCAGTTCAGACTCTTTTGATATGGAAAGGAAGGGAAATCAGGAGATGCGGGATAGGCATTCCTTGGATGGGGTGTGAGGAGAACACAGGTATTTTTGTGATGGTGGAAGACCCGAGAATTCGTACAAAGAAAGAGCTCAAAAATCTCTTTATGACCTGCACAAGCCCCAGGAAGGGCACAGGAATGGACAACATTTTTTATTGTTTGGAGGCAGGAAAATGTGAGTCCTGAGAGTTTTGTGTGAAGGAGTTTTGGAGTCACTCTGACCGGATTTACAGCCCAGTGTGACCTCTTCTTGGAAGCTGGGACCAGTGAGAGGCTTGGCATTAAAATCAGATCATCAGGAAAGAGGGAGGGAAAGATTTTGGCATCATCTGTAGACATTAATTAAAAAAAAACCTCTTAAACAGAACTGAAATACAGACACAGGAGTAGAGAAAAGCGTGAGACTGACTGAAAAATAGAATAAGTTTAACAAGGTGTAAAAATTCATTCATCATTTTGGTCACACCTTCACCTGCAGAACAGGGGAAAGCATAAAAAATTAATTACTTTCTATTTTCTCATCTAATTGGCTGTTGAGCACAAATTTCACCTTTACAACGAGGAGTCCTACATTGTTGATTTTTAATAATTTTTTGTTATTATTTTATAACAAATGCTATCTGTTGATGGGCTGGGTTAGGGTTTGAGGCTTCAGCCCTGGGGTGTGGGAGGGCTGTCTGAGGGATCCAGCCTGGATTTGTCACGGATATTTCAGGACAGAGGCAGAGCCCTTGCTCTGATTTAAAGGAGTCTGTGCTGCAATTGGATTATGGGTCCCATTTAAGTTAATAAAATCAGGGAAATGCAGAATTAAGGTGATTATTGGAATTGGTGGGTCTGCCTTACCAGGAAAAGCACAATTCCTGGAGCAGGAGATGAGCCCTGAGCTGAGCTGCCATGGGGAGCTGCTCAAAATGCCAGGATTTCATGGAAATATATCCGTGTTTTCTTCATGTACATATATAAATGTGTAACTAGATGGATGTATAAATAAAATAAAATTTCTGCTTCAAAGCCAGGTTGGATGGGGCTCTGAGAAACCTGGTTCTGGTGGAATCCCTGTCCAGGCAGGGATTGGAATTGGATGGAGAATTCCTGCTGGTGCTCTGCTTTTCCCAGGTGTGCCACATCCTCACGGCCTCTGTTGTTACCCTGATCTCACTCCTCGCGTGTAATGCACTCAGCAGGAAAAGAGTTGGATTTTTAGATCCCAAATATGCCATGAATTACCTTTAATACTTCACAGATCAAATCTAAAGGTACTTGAACTCAGTATTTCTTAGCTGGGGGTGGTGATGGGGTTGGAAGAGCCCGGTGATGAAAATTTGTGCCTATCTTGTACCAGACCCCAAATCTCATAATTAAACCCCTCACTGTAGATAAAACCAGGACAAGGCCTTCCACCCAGAAGGAAAGAGAGTTTTTCTGAAGTGAAGTTGTTCCTGATTCTAATCCATTAAATAATTGCCTGATTTTTGTGCCGTTTTAAATCTCGTGTGCTCTTGGCTTCCTCCATCTGAAATCCCATAGAATTCAAAATCCATCTGTGGGATCTCATGGTATTTAGGGTTCACTCTTGACACCTGTAACTTTTTCCTTTAGAAAGAAGCTGAGCAGCACCATTTTTAATCATCAAATCAATCCCCTGGACCTGCCCAACAAATGATATTTAGGATATTAACCACTGATATTGCAATACATTTAAGTCCTTCCATTTTAGCTGGGAATTGTGGTTATTTTCACTTGTAGGAGCGTTTCCAGCAGGAACAATGGTGCCAAGATGTTGGATGGGCTGGAGATCTCCATAATCCAGGAAAGATTGGGATCATCAGGGTTGAGGCTGAGCATCCTCCAAACTCTGCTGACTCCAGAAGGCATCAAGAGGTGGTGGAACAACACAGGGTTATACCCATGGAATGACCACCTTTTCCAAAGTTATCCTGGGGATTTACTTGCCATGGAGTCATAGAATGGTTTGGGTTGGAAGGGATGTTAAAATTCATCCAGTTCCATCCCTTGCCATGGGGACCAACAGGAGAGCTGGAGAGGGACTGGGGACAAGGGCTGGAGTGCCAGGACACAGGGAGTGGCTTCCCAGTGCCAGAGGGCAGGGATGGATGGGATATTGGGCAGGAATTGTTCCCTGGGAGGGTGGGCAGGCCCTGGCACAGGGGGCCCAGAGAAGCTGTGGCTGCCCCTGGCTCCCTGGCAGTGGCCAAGGCCAGGCTGGACACTGGGGCTTGGAGCAGCCTGGGACAGTGGGAGGGGTCCCTTCACTGAAATCAGAACAACCTAGACCAGTTTCAAGGCAGGGAATGAGTACCTGGGATATTTGTATGCTAATAATGAGGAATAAACAATCTATTGGGAGGCTGAGTATGTAATCAACGTTATGGCTTAATTATACCACAGAGCTCGCTGGGATAATTTGCATTCTGGGGAAATTGATAGAGAAGGATGCAGCTTTTTTGAGAGAGCCAGGGAAGGGCTGACACATGGATTACAGAGGTTTTCCAGATATGCCAGTGGGTGATATTTGGATAATAATCACAGATTCCCAGAAGGATTTGGGTTGGAAAGGCCTTGGGGGGCTCAGGTACCACCCAACCACTGAGGGATTCCTGTGGGAGAACCTCTTAGGGAATATTTTGGGTTAAATGTTGTAGGGATTTGGGATTTCAGGTTACACCTTAAAGAGTTTAGAGTCAATCCAAACCCAGACTCCTGGCACCAGGAAGAAATTAAAGATCTTGGAGTGATTTCTGATTGATTCCTGGATTAGGTCATTGAATGCTGCACTGGCAAAAAGTAGTGACGTGGCCTCAAGTTCATATCCTTGGTATTTTTAATGAGATTTGCAATTTTGGCTGAATTCAAATGAGCTCAGGAAGAACCAGTTCAGCTGCTGACAGCTATGGGTGCATTTGTACAAATGCAGCTTTTCCTTTAGGTGATGGAGTTTTTCCTTTTAGACCTCATCCTGCTTGGAACATCTTCATCACTGCCAGCCCCCATAGCTGATTTAAAAAAAAATAAAAAATTAAAATATTAATTGGAATATAGTTGTGGCTGCTCCATGATCCCTGAAAGTGTCCAAGGCCAGGTTGGACAGAGCCTGGAGCAGCCTGGGATAGTGGAAGGTGTCCCTGCCCATGGCAGGGGATGGAATGGGATGAGCTTTAAGGTCCCTTCCCACCCAAATCATTCCATGATGCTGGTCATGGAGATTGTGGTGATATTTTACAGGCAGAAGGAGACAGAGATTTCAGATAATTTTGGATAATTTTGTAACCATGCCATAGGACACTTCCAGCAAGTTGTGTTTCTGAGCTGCTCAGAAATGTGCAAAATGCAGAAATATTTCATTTTCTTACTCTTTCCTTGCATTTTGAACTTGGAGAGGATCCAAGGAAAACCTGTATCCTGATGTAGGTGTCCCAAATTTGATCCATGTCTCCTGTTTGTGCAGCCTGGTTCCAAGAATGCAGGGTAGTGAGTAAACATGGGATTAAATATTTAAGGTGGGAATGAGGCTGCAAATTTAATAATAAGGCTCTGTCCTGCACCCAGTGCAGAAATGTTTCCAAATGCAGCTTTGTCAGGGAATGGGCAGCAAAAGCAAATCGCAGCTGATTTTTAAGGATTTGGTTTTGCCTTTTCCAAGCCCATCAGAAGGAGGCTGTAGCTCCCTTGGCGCCTCCAGAAGACCTGGAGCAGATCCCTCCCTCCGGAGCCCCCAGTCCTCCTCCCCTCCCCTTTGCTGGGCTGCTCTGTGCTCTCCTTCAGCCTCCTGGCAAAGTGGCTCCCTGTGGGCTTGGAGGGAGGGACCACAGCAGGATTTTCTCCTTGGTTCCCATTTCTCTTCCCAATGCCTGTGACCGTGCTGGTGATGGAGGAGCTGTTGTGTGGTTCCCCCTGTCTCTGTGGGAAAGCTCAGCTCTCCCCTCCTGCATCATTTGCCATCCCTCAGCACCCAATCCCATTTGATTCGTGGGTCCTACAGTGTCCAGCAGCAGCTCCTTGTCGGCTTTTACCCCCAGCAGGTTCTGTGGTATCATCATGTTTGATCCCCTTTCCCCCACCCTCCCCTTCTCCGCCTTTTCCAGAAGGGATGCCCCTGCACATCCTGGGATTCCTGGCTGCTTTGTGGCTTACTTTCCCTAAGAGCTTTTATGAAGATACCATGTCAACCCCCCTGAAATGCTCGTGGGAGCCATTCCAGCCCTTCCCCAGGCTGAGTTTGGGGAACCACGAGCCTGATTTCCCCCTCTTACACTCAGCAAGAGTAGCAGTGACCCCTTTGGCATATTCATACCTGATTTTTACTGATTTGTGTGATTCCAGACACCAGACCAAGCAGTGGGCAATTCCCCTGAAGCCTCTGGGAATCATTTTTCCATCATTTCCCACCTCTATTTTGACCCTTATTGCACATTGAGGGGCATGTGCTGAAATAATCCTGTGAGCAGCCCTCAGTTCAGGTGTATCAAAGCCAGCACAAGTCCTTGTAGGCCATTCCTTATCCCAGGTATCCTCTGGAAGCCCTTCCTGCTCCCTCTTTGGTTCCTTTTCCTCCTGGCTGGAAGCAGGATGGTCAGGGAGCTCCTCAGGGCTGGTGTTTGCTCCTGACTCAGCCTTTCTGCCCTCACTTCCTCTCCTTTGCACCCTTGCTCTAAAACTTGGCCTCCCAGATCCTGCAGGGTCTCTTGGAAAAGGTTTCATTCCCAACCTTCTGCCTGATGCTCCTCAAAATTCTCCATTGGGTCCCTCTCACCACAGCTTTGTCCCTGTTTTTTCCTCATCCAGGTACTATCAGCATTTTTAAAGATGATCTTTCTCCTTCTCACACTTTTCTGCAGTATTTTATTGCTCCATTTAATGTCATTTTGGGGATATCTGGTTTATATTTCCTCCAAAATTCTCAGGGGTGCAACAAGGTGGTTTTAATGCCACCACTAACTTTTGTTTTCCCTTTTCTCTGCTCTTTTTAATTTCCTTTCAAGTTTCCTCATTTCTCTCTTAATTTGTTTTACCTTTAAGGCTGACCATGGGGTAGAGGTTTGGAATTTGCATTTTCATGGGGACTAAACTGGAGTATTTTCAGCAGCAAGCAGATCTGAAGCAGTTATTTGGGGAATTGTTAATTGGGATCAAGGCTGCTTTAAGGATGAAACAGTTTGGGGTAAAAAAGGATCCAACTGAGGTCACCCAGTAATTCTGACCTGGCAGTTTCCCATGTGTTTTGTCCATTTCAGTGAATTTTGCTGAGAATTTTCAGCTGAATATAAGACTTTGCAACTTATATATATTTATCTTAATTTGGGAATTTTCCAGCACTTGTGCCTACAGTTGGTCCTGGTTCCACTCCCTATCCTTGTGTGATTGATTGAAATGCATCTTGCTGTAAACGCTGCTTCACTATTGGTTTTTCCTGTCTTTTTAAGGCAATGGGGTTTTCAAACCCCTGATTCCTCTGGAGCATTTAGCTCTGAATAGATTTTTCCACTCTGGTGAGCTGTCCTTGTTCTTTGTTGTAGAATCTGTAAGACAAAATGTTACTTTTTTTATGGAAGGGAAAGTGAGGGGAAAATACAATTCAAACTCCAAATTAAAAGCAACTTCTCAAAACTCCCAGACCTCAGTAAATGAACTGGAACTGCCTTCAACTCTGTGCTATTAAAACTCGATTAAAATCAGCCAGTTCCACTGGAATTCCCACTGGAATTCCTATGGAGGATCCATGTTTAATAAGCCTTCCAGCTCCTCTCTGAAGAACAGAAAAATCAAAGTTTTAAAGCAATAAAAATCAGCATTAAGGATAAAATTCTCCCTGGCCAAAATCACCGAGGCCCAGTAGGCAGCCACCTTATCCTAACAAAAGCATGGGAAGGAATAACTGTGGACAACCAGTGGGTTTTGGGATTGTTGCTGCTGCTCTGGCTCTGTCTCAGCTCAGTCTGATTTCATCCTTCATGTCAGAGCTGGAAGATTTGCAGAGAACAAATTATTCCTCATTGAAGGCCTCATTCAGTCAGTTCTGCATTATTTTGGTTTTAGGATCTGATCCACAGGCCAGTAAATGGGTGGAATTCCAGGGAGCTGTAAGCACATAAATAAAGCTGCTGGAATCTGCTGCCTTGCTCTCTTTACATATTTTTCTATCTGTATATTCATTTCTGAGCTGCTTTGGAGCCTGTCCAGCACATCCTGTGTCTCACAGGATCAGGATCTCGAGGCATAAGTACCTTACAATCCCCTGAATCAGGAGAAATAAGTGCTTGAAACGTGGCCCTTGTGAGAGGTTAAATGTGCAATGAGAGGCAGAATTGAATGTTGGTAGAGAAACCACACAGGGGAGGATTGCAGGGTGCAGGGAGGATGGGATTCCTGTTTCCACAAGGGTTGCAGGCTGCTGGATCTGGTTCCTGAAGCATTTGCAGGAGGTGTGATGTCCCCTCCCTGTTTAATAGCAACTCCAAGCTCCTGGGAGTTGGGGGAGAAATTAATCCCAGGATCCCTGAGGCTGGAAAAGCCCTCCCAGCCCATGGAGTCCCAGCTGTGCCCGATGCCCACCTTGTCCCCAGCCCAGAGCACTGAGTGCCACCTCCAGCCCTTCCTTGGACACCTCCAGCCATGGGGACTCCAAAGCTCCCTGGGCAGCCCCTGCCAAGGCCTGAGCAGCCTTTCCATGGAGAAATTCCTGCTGCTGTCCAAGCTGAGCCTCCCCTGGCCCAGCTTGAGGCCCTTTCCCCTTGTCCTGTCCCTGTTCCCTGGCAGCAGAGCCCGACCCGCCCTGGCTGCCCCCTCCTGGCAGGGACTTGTGCAGAGCCACAAGGTCCCCCCTGAGCCTCCTTTTCTCCAGGCTGAGCCCCTTTCCCAGCTCCCTCAGCCTCTCCTGGGGCTCCAGCCCCTTCCCCAGCTCCGTTCCCTGCCCTGGACACGCTCCAGCCCCTCCAGGGCTCTCCTGAGGTGCTCCCTGGGATTGCTCCAGCTCTGAGGCTGCCTAGGCTGAACTGCCTGGATTGCTGGGAAGGAGCTGTAAATGCCTTCCCTGTGTGTCAGGGGAGTAGATTCTCCTCAGTGTCCATTGTCTTCCTCTTCCATCTCCCATCCTGAAACTGGGGCAGACACAGAACCATCACTGCCCTGTGCTGAAGTTTGGAGGCAAGGCCAGGTTGGACACTGGGGCTTGGAGCAGCCTGGGACAGTGGGAGGTGTCCCTGCCTGTGGCAGGGGGGGCACTGGATGGGATTTCTGGCCCCTTCCAGCCCAAACCATCCCGGGATTCTGGGATCCCTTCTGCCACGGTCTTTCCTACTTCTGCCTATCCCAGGTTTACCTCAGTTTCTCCTGGTTTATCTAAATTTCCATCAAGTTATCCTAAGGTTTATCTAAGCCTGGTTTCCCTGTGAGGAATACCTCTTGTTTGCCTGCTCCTTTCTACTCTCTCCTTCCCAACTGCAATCAACCAAATCCAGTTTTAATCCATATTTTAAACCTCCACACTTGTTAGCTCAGTCTTTCATGTCTGTTTTTCCCAACAGCCGAGCTCACTGCTGGCTCTCAAAAAAATGCCAGTTCCTGAACAGCAGCATTGGCACGTAATTTTCTCCAGAGTCCATGAGCAAGTTTTCCTGGGAAGGCAGATTTTGGTGCATTTGAACCACATTCACTGCTGCCTTTGGGATGCAGTAGCAAGTGTTGTGTGGATTATGGAAACTGGCTGCTGGCTGGGGACTGCAGACATTTCAAAATGATTAATAAACATTATAAGAGGAAGGAAAAAAGCTCCTCAATATTCCATTTGCAATGAGATTTCTGAGCATTCCAGCTGGGACACCCAACTACCACAGTCAGTGTTCAGTTAACAGCGTTTGCCACCCGAGTCAGAACCATCTGGAATGGTGGAATGATGCTTCTGCATATCAGGAAGGGATTTTTATTTGACATATGTATTAGTCAACAGCCATAGTAGCTTTCTTTATGCCCCTGAACAACTTCTGTAAATGCATGGGGAACGTTTTTATTGCAGCTGTCCCTCGCAGCATTTATTGAAACCCCCCAAGTTTCAATATGTATTCCCCCTGGTGGAATACATGGAGTTATTTCTGTTGGTATTATGGATTTAATGGCTTGGAAAAGCAGCTCCTCATGAATCCCATTAAGCACTCTGCCAGCCAGGGCAATCCAGCCTCCACCTGCACTGCTGATGGGGTGGTTTGAGGAGCAAGCTTCAGGGGCTCAGGACATGGGGGACAGCATTTTTCCCGAATTTGATGTGCTCCTACCTGTGAAGGAAGGACTGGAATCCCCTCTTCCAGGCAGGCAGGTGGGATCTGCATGTCTGAGTGGGAGGGGACCCACAGGGCTCATCCAGCCCAGCTCCTGGCCCTGCCCAGACACCCCAACATTCCCACCCTCTGCCTGGGACTGTTGTCCAAGCACTCCTGGAGTTCTGACAGCCTCAGTGGGGCCTTTGGATGTGCTGTGGAAATAAAGGTGGAAACCTCCCTGTGCTGCCCTGGAACAGGGAGTGAGCCCACCCCGGTGTTTTGGGGGGAATTCATCTCCCAGAGGAAACAAATCAGAGAAAGAGGCAGAAAGAGGAATTTCCAATTCTTTCTGTGCACCCTGGGACTGGGGCTGTTTTCCCAGCCCTGGGAGCAGTGCATGGCAGAAACCCCCTGCAATAAATGTTGCCCTAATTTCTTTACATTCCCCTTTCCCTCTGCAGAGAAATTCCTTGCATTTATCCTTTTTTTTGCTCTTCCTGCCCATAAACAGCTGGATTGCAGCTGGATTCCAGCAAGCTCTGTGCCTTTTTCACTGCTGGTGCCTTGTTTAGTGATTTAGTGGTGGATCTGCGTTCTTGGTTGGACTCGATGGTCCTTGAGGTCTTCCCCAGCTTCCAAAATCCTAGGATTTTAGGGTTCCATCTGCCTCCCAGTTTGGGTTGGAGCAGCAAACTGGTGTTGATGGCAGTGCCCTGCATGTCCCCTGCTCTCCATGTGTTCCTTTGCCGCACCGGTTTGGTTTTGGTGGGGAAACCAAGAGCTCCCACCAGGTGTGATCCAAGTGCTGCTGGATCCAGACCTGCTCCTGCCACCCTGCAACGTCTTCCCATGCTGACTTCTGGAGCAGACACCCCAAAAAGGCTCTGAAGTTGCACGAGTGCCACCCCAGGGTGTCTGAAGGGTTCCCTCCCTGTGGTATTTTAAACTTGCCCTTTTGCCTTTCCCTGCTCCTCAGTGCTCCTCAGTGCTGCTGCTGCTCTTTGTGCAGCCTGTGGTGATCCACAGGTCCCCAAGTGCAGGAGCAAGGAAAATCCCAGAGATCAGCTCCTTTCAGGGAGAGATAGGTGCAGAGTTGGGAATAAAAAGCCAAGGGGCTAAAACACAACTGGATGTCAAAAGTGACATGATGTTGAGGCTACTCAGGAGCAGAATTGAATTGGAATTGTAGAATCCATAAGGTTGGAAAAGACTTCCCAGCTGGCAGTGCCCAAGGCCAGGTTGGATGGGGATTGCAGCAGCCTGGGACAGTGGGAGGTGTCCCTGCCCATGGCAGGGGGTGGCACTGGATGGGTTTTAAGGTCCCTTCCAACCCAAAGCAGTGTGGGATTCTGTGGTGATCCTGTTATCCCAAATCTCCTGTGGGGATGGGATCTCCTTGGATCTGGGATTTGTTTGATAGAGGAAGTCTCCCAAGCCCCAGCTTTTCCCCAGGGCACACACAAACCCAGGGCAGTGGATTAATGCAGCCCCTGCTCTGCACCTCCTCCGTGCTATTTCAGCACAGCAAAACCTTTAGGACAGACCTTTACAACCCAGGGGTTTTACAGGGATGGGACAGGTTTCTCTCCAGTGTGGAAAATAGGGAATTCTCAGGAGAGAAGGATCTGGGCATGGGTAATTTAATCATTATGTAGGAAATGCTGCTCTTGGGAAATAAGGAAAGAGTTGAAACACGAGGAATAACTGCAAAGTTCATTTAGCAAAGTGCCTCTTTTTAATCACACCGAGTGAAGCTTTGTGTCATTGGGATTTTGAGCTGCCTCATGTTCCCAGTGTGCTGCCAAAGCCCTGGTTTAACTGCTCTGTGTTTCTCAAAATACTGGGATTGCAGCTCAGAGCTGGAAGTTTGGCTTTGTTTGCAGGTGGCAGCAATGGAGTAATTCTGTTTGGTGCTAAAGTGCAGTTGATGGGCAGCATTTTGCAGGAAATGTGCAGCTGAGTGTGGGCAAGGAGACAGAATCTTCACTCCTGCAGCTGTTCTTGGCCAAGCTGTGCTGCCTGAAGTTCATTCCAGACTGCTTTGGGTTGGGAGCTCAAATCCCATCCCATTCCACCCCCTGCCATGGGCAGGGACAGCTCCCACTGTCCCAGGCTGCTCCAAGCCCCAGTGTCCAACCTGGCCTTGGGCTCTGCCAGGGCTCCAGGGGCAGCCACAGCTTCTCTGGGCACCCTGTGCCAGGGCCTGCCCACCCTGCCAGGGAAGGATTTCTCCCTCATATCTCATCTAAATCTTGTTTATGTGAGTAGTTCTTAGAAGCTTGAGTGAATTTCAATTTAAATGGAGAAAAAGTCTGATTTATACAACAGCATTTCAGGCTTGGAGAGAAAATAGAAGGTCAAGGAGAAAGGTGGCATTAGGAGTTTGAATAGTTGGATTTAAAACATGCCAGGGCTTTGTTGTGGGATTATTTTCCTTGCAATCTCTAAAGGGTGGGTGGCTTTTCCCTCTGTCCCTTTTCCTCAATGTCTTTTTCCTGGTGACACCAAATCCCAGCTGGAGAAGGGGAGCCCCGGCCCTGGAGCCTCTTGGACAAGGGACAAGGAAGTGTCCCTGGGATGTACAAGTATCTCAGTGTTGTGGTTATTTCCATTTTCTTCCTGTCATTTCTGTGGAGGGGATTGTGGGGTTCAGCTTCACCATTCTTCCAGTCCCAGAATAATTCATTCCACTGCTTTATTTTCTATTATTCAGTCCAAAACCCCTTCATTTCTCTTCCTTTTGCTCAGCAGAATCGTTCTGCTCATAACATCATGTAAAAAGAGATTCTTCATGTTGTGTTACCCCCAGGCAGCTGCAGTTTGGCTTTCCCTTTCTATTTTAGCATTTTTGGGGCCATCACTTCAGAGTACATTTTAATTTTAATTTTATATCATCCAAAGCCCAGGGAGCAGCTCAGAAGGAAGTTCAGCAGCAAAATAAATTCAAGCCATGCAGTTGAACTAGAAAAGAAGTAAAAGAAATTGGCAACCCCACTCTGTAAAAGCTATAAAGCAGCTCTAAAAGCAGAGGTGACCTCTTCCCTTTGGAAATTCTGGAGCTGAGTGTCCAGGATGCTGCTCCACAGTTCCAGCCCAGGGATGGCTGCAGTGGAGGGGGTGGGACCCTGGGGATCCCCTTAGATCCTGCAGCCAACTCGCTGTGCTTGGAGCTGTAGGGAGGCAGCTCAGGTTTGGGATTAGCACTGGGATCTTTGGGACTGGGTATGGAGGGAGAACAAACTGCACTTCTCATCCTGCTTCTTCTTCTGCTGCTGTTTCTTCTTGTTCTTTTCTTCTCCTTCTCCTTCTCCTTCTCTTCTCCTTCTCCTTCTCCTTCTCCTTCTCCTTCTCCTTCTCCTTCTCCTTCTCCTTCTCCTTCTCCTTCTCCTTCTCCTTCTCCTTCTCCTTCTCCTTCTCCTTCTCTTCTTTTTTTTTCTCCTGCTTTTTCTGCTCTTTCTTCTCCTTTGCTGCTGATTCCTCTTCTTCTCCTGCATCCTCTTTTCTTCTATTTCTTCTGCTTCTTCTGCTGCTTCTTCTGTTGCTTTTTCTGCTGCTGCTGCTGCTTCTGCTTATCCCACTTCTGTTTTTTCTGCTTTCTTCTTCTATTTCTGCCTCTTTTGCTTCTTCTCCTCCTTCTGCTCTGCTTTTTCTGTTCCTTCTGTCTCTTCTTCTGCTTCTTCTTCTCTTTCTGCTCCTTCTATCACTTCTTGTTCTGCTTCAGCAGCTTTTTCTGCTCTGTTTTTTCTGCACCTGCTTCTTCTGCCTCTCCTCCTGCTGCTTCTGCTTCTTCCTCTTCTTCTGCTGCTTCTAGTTCTTCTTCTCTGTCTTCTGCTTTTTCTGATGCTGATTCTGCTTCTCCTACTTCTGCTATTTCTGCTCCTTCTCTTTCACCTTCTCCTTCTTCCTCTTCTCATCTCTTCCAAGTGCCACTTTGCTTAAACTTTTCAATAACTAAACCCCATCATGCTGGAAAGGTGTCCCAGGAAAACTGTTTGCACCCAGTGCAGGTATTTATGGCACTTTCCTTGTTCTCATGGTTGTTACTCATGAATTAAAGCATCCTGTGGTGCAGAATTATAAATGAGAGTGTCTGGCTGGGAAAATGGATTTTCCACCTGGCTTCCTGCTGCTCTCCCTGCTCCACTGAGCTTTATGGCAAGTTGGCCATTGGAGCCACTTCTGTAGCTAAATGATCCAGGAGATGAAGGAGGGGAAAAAAGCATTAAAACACAGTTTTTTTACTTCTGAGAAATGATTGTTAATTTTCCTGCATGTGAGCAGCTCTATAAAAAAGTGTTTTCCTGTCAAACCCTGCTCTGGATAACTTAGAGCTGGGAGTACATTTCCTGGTCCTGGGTGATTTTGTCCCTCAGGGAAAAGTCAGTGAGTGGGGGTGAACTGCATATTTTAGATATTTTGGTTTCAGGATCTGTTATAGAGCTCTGTGTAGAGAGACCCTGGGGTAAGGACAGAGGAAAGGATCTCCTCACTTGGTGCAGTCCTGCTCCAGGGTCCTCAGAACATGGAAGGACATGGAGGTGTTGTAATTAATCCAGAGGAGGCCATGGAGCTGCTCCCAGGGCTGGAGCCCCTCTGCTCTGGAGCCAGGCTGGGAGAGCTGGGGGTGCTCACCTGGAGAAGAGAAGGCTCCAGGGAGAGCTCAGAGCCCCTTCCAGGGCCTAAAGGGGCTCCAGGAGAGCTGGAGAGGGACTGGGAACAAGGGATGGAGTGTCAGGACACAGGGAATGGCTTCCCAGTGCCAGAGGGCAGGGATGGATGGGATATTGGGCAGGAATTGTTCCCTGGGAGGGTGGGCAGGCCCTGGCACAGGGTGCCCAGAGAAGCTGTGGCTGCCCCTGGAGCCCTGGCAGTGCCCAAGGCCAGGTTGGACACTGGGGCTTGGAGCAGCCTGGGACAGTGGGAGGTGTCCTCGTGTGGGACTGGATGATCTTTAAGGTCCCTTCATGGGAAACCCAACAACTTGCAGATATCTGTATCATCTTCCCAGAATCTCAGAAGAGGCTCCTGCCTCTGTTCCTGCTCAGATTCAGGCCCCACAGGTTCTGCCACCTGGAATTTCTGCTTGCTTTTAGGACCCTTTTCCCCCCACTGCCACAGAGTCCCCGGCAGTTTTTCCTGCCTTTCCTTCTCTGCAAGCAGCAGAGCAATTCCTGCCTTCCCAGAGCCAGTTCCTGCCCCCCCTGCAGTCCAGGACTCTGGTTGCCATGCTGGGGATTCTCTCTGAGCTGTTCTTCAGTTGCCTTTTTAGTGCTGTTTTTCCTGTTCCCTTTTTAATGGTCACCCACATCAACTTCTCCATTTATCAGCACCTTCCCTTCCAACCCAGGGCTGTGTTAAGATCCCTGCTTTAACTGGGAATATTAACTTTTCTTGGGATTGGAGATCCTGTAGGCAATGAGCTCGAACTGATTTGTGATCTCTTTTAAATGAATTTATTACATTCCTCATTCCCTTTTCCTGGTGCTGCTTCCATGCTCCTGGCATGCCAGTGAGCCTATTTGTCCCAGGAGAGATTTGGGTTGTTTTCCCCTTTTCCTTCCCCAAATAACTGGAGACATTTTCCCTCACCCCATCTTGCATTCCATGAACTAGATGAGTTCTTTAATTTGAGACTCCTGACCTGCCTGGGAGCTCTTTTTGGCTTTCCATCAATCTCCCCTCACACACGTCACTCTCCATCACACTCCAGATAGGATTTGGGAGTATTTCTTGTGGCTTCCAGCTTGTTCTTCCTGAATTATTTCAGCTCTCAGTGATCAGGACTGAAGAAGATTTCTGGAGCAGCTTGGGAGCTGGTGCTTGTACAAAGGTTAATTAAAAGCCTGGGCAAACCCCTGTGTTGTAGGGATGTGAGAAGAGCAGAGCTCCCTTGGTACAGCCAGGAGGAGTAAGAGGTGACAGGGAAAGGTTATGTAAAATAACAGTTTGCAAAGAGCAAATCAGGACAGGTAATTAGCAGGGGTTGTCATACAAGTGGATTGAAATTCCAAGGAAAATACCCGATGTAATTGAACACTTCCTTAATTAATCCCTGCCACCACTTCTCATTAAGGCTGAGGAGTTCAGAGGCTTCAAAAGAGGATGGAGAGGTCTGGGGGAGATAGCAAAGATTGGGAATGGTGTTAGAGACAAACAAATGCCAGGGAAACATCAGGGTCCTTCAGTTGATTAAATCACCCAGGGTGAGGTTATTCCTGAATAATTCATCAGGAGTTTTCTGTGACATGTTGGGACAGGAGGTTGGATTACTCCAAGAAAAGTCCTAGGATCTTACACAGTACCTGCTCCAGCTGATTGTGCCTAGCACTGGCTGATAGATGTCAGCCTGTTTAATACTGTTAAATTTAATAGTTTGAGGTGCCTTTTTAATGCTCTATCTAATTTATTGTTATATTTAATACTCCAGGTGGTTTTGTTCAAGAGCAGAGATTGATAATAACAATTTCCCTCTGCTTCTTTCCTTGGTCCTATCTGATCTTCTCCAGGCAGGCATCGTTCCTAAGCAAACTCTCCAGACTTCCTTGGAATTTCGGGGATTCTGGAGTTGATTGGAGTGAAAGCAGAGCTCCCTGGAGGTCCCACGTCCTTCCTGCTTCCTCTCCTCCTCAGAAAACCTGGATTTATTGTTCTTCACCTCTGAGACCAGGGATTGAACAGCAGCCCAAACATCCCAGGCGTGGGGCCTTGGGCACTGCCAGGGATCCAGGGGCAGCCACAGCTTCTCTGGGCACCCTGTGCCAGGGCCTGCCCACCCTCCAGAGAACAATTCCTGCCCAAAATCCCATCCAGCCCTGCCCTCTGGCACTGGGATTTCTTTCTGTCTCTGCATCTTGGCCAAATTAAAATGACTCCTTCCTTACTGATGAAACCTCCCTGGGGAATAGTGGGAAAGGACCTACTGGAAAATGGGATGGAGTCATCCTGGTCCCAGTGCTGCTGTTAGAGACTTGGGACAGAAACATCTGGGAAGGAAGGAATTTTTTCCTGCTCCAGCCACTGGATGCATCCTCTCCATCACTCTGTGCTGTGCATTGGAGTCTGCTGAGGCTCCCTCGTGGTTCCCAGGGTGTTTGGTAGGATAAAACAATTCCATGTGCTTATATTTAGTTAAATACACTTTTATTATCATTTCCTGTTTAGTTAAATACACTTTTATTATAATTTCATACCTTAAACAGCAGGGACCAGAAATAGCTGGAAATGGCTGTGTTTTCCCCCGTGGTAAGTTCCCCAATATTCCCTGCAAAACCCAACCCAAGTGGGAGGATGGTTAAATAGGAGTGGAAATTTGATGCTTTGCCTGCCCGAAAAAGCCCTGAGGACACAAAGTAGCTGCTGTTTCTTTGCCTGAGGGCAGATAAACAAACAATTATTGGGATAAAATAGCCCAAAAGCCAAAGTGAACTGACTAATTCCAGCTTGGGGTGCAAGGAAGTAACAATTTTCAGGTGTGGCAACGCTGCCAGCAGCACTTGGGCTGAGGATGATTCACCTGGTGATCCTTGAAAAAACTTGGGAAGGCTTTGGTGTGCACATAAAAACTTGGGAAGATGCTTAAAGAATGCAGAGCCATGTGAATATTGCATTGCATTTTGGAAATAATGCCCTTGCTGGCTGCTCTGATTTCAAGGATTTATTAATATTCAGGACATCCCCACCTCTCTAGCATAAAATGTATGGTATTAAGTAACATAAACAGTATTTATGTTGCTCTTCTGGAAATATCCAACTTAAAACTTGGCATTTCCCCCCTTATTTCATTGCCTTTGCACGTGAGGAAGGGAAAAAGGAGCTGATGATCTTCAGCCACTGGGTCCACAAGAAGAAAAGAAGCAAAACAGCCCAAACTTGGTCCTTCGGCAGGCTGGGGATGTGATGGAAGTATTGAAAATAAAGAGAATTTAGGCCTGGAGGGGTTCAATAATGAATAATCCCTGTTATTTAGAGGTTTTCAGCCTGGAGAAGAGAAGGCTCTGGCCTTCTCTGGATAAACCAGCTGGGACATATCCCAGGCTTTGGGCTGGACTCTGCACCCCTCTCAATTGGGATGTATTATCATGTGTTCCCAGGTAAATAAGTAAGAAGAAAAGTTTGGAAAAGTTTTTTTTTTGGAAAAGAAGTTCAAAATTGCTTATTGAGTTTTTAATTTGCTTTAATCAGGGATGTTGATGGAGAGAGGGATTTGACTCATTTACTGACATCATTGATTTAGATTATTTCAGTCATCTTGAATCAGAAATTAGGGCTTAACCATGGCCAGCATTTCAAATGTAAAGTTTAATGATAACATCTCCACCCTTATCTGACCCAGGAAATCCAGATACTTTTGCCTCAGCTTTTCCCTGTTTCTCCAGCAGCATTTGCTTTGTTTTCAGCCCTTGAACCACAGCAGAAATCTGTCATAAATCATCATAAATCATAATTCCCATCCATCTGTTGTCTCAAGGTGCAATTCAAATATTCTGCAGTGCCCAATCCCCTCACCTGGAGAGCTCCTACAACTGCAGCCATTTAGAAATCCCAGGTTTGGGCATCCCTGTCCAAACTCCTGGTGGCTTTTGGACAAGCAGTGATTTTGTTCTGTGCTGTTCAAAGATCAAGCAGAACCCCAGCCCTGGCATTTTGGTGGGAAAAAGTGTAAAATGGGCAGTGAACTTTGATTGTAGCATTGCTGCAGCCCTGATTGCAGGATGATGTTTTAGATTATCGAGTAAGGAAACTCCTGTTGCAGGCACACCTGCTTCCGTCATTTTGTTTCTCATACTCCTTGCTGGTTGTGCCTCCTGCAGTCAGGGAATGGGATATTTTATATTTCACTTCCAGCATCCAACACAGCCTCTTTGGAGAGGGATAGGCCAGGAAATCTCGGTCTGCATCTGTTTTAATTCCCAGGGGATGTTGAATTTGTAGGACACATCCCAAAGATATATTTTTCATCTCAGGGCACTCCTAAATTAGATAACTTTGAAGTCTTTAAGGGCATCAAATCCCACAGAATGCCTCCTGTTTCTTCAGCAC